>JABASP010000481.1:0-51923 GCA_019776565.1 Sminthurinus signatus
TGACGCGGACAATATAATGCCAAACAATTCAAATATGAAAATTCACCAGGAAAAAAAATCATCAATATTTCTGGGTTGACAGTCTTCAGTCTTCTTTTACAATCACAGCTACAGTAGCATATGACATGTACAATGTACAGTGTACTCTCATAATATATGAGTACATGGCTCTTCATCTCTTCCATATACAACATACAAAATATACCTACTTGAAAGTCATAGAAGAGAAGTTCTATCTCATCATAACAATAAGGATGGAAGAAAAACAGCCTCGTCATAAAAACTTGAGACTCTGCTACCACAAAAATTGAATGGATATAATATGATGGAAAATGGGAAATCTTGATGTATTTGAAATTTTGAAGCTGCATCAACAATGATCAGGATGATTATGATGAATGATGACAAAGTTGAAAATGAACAAGTAACTCTGAACTCTGAGTAGGAAATTATTACACGTAAAATTCATTTTCCAGGCATGTCCTCCTCTCTCTCTTTCTCTCTCTCCTCTATTCATCAATAATCTATGCTGTATTATGTATTACTTTACATTTAGAGCTTCCAGTTGAAACATAATAATAATATTAATATGGATGATATATCTCGTGTATCTGGTATTTTGCAAAAAGTAATGTACAATAAATTATAATGGATTATGGATAGTGCTATGATTTTGTAAGCTACATAAGAATAATAAAAGAAGATTCAATTTATTCAAGTACCGGTAAAACATTTATTTACTACTAAATTCACCAAAATTCAAATGCTCTGCTCTGTCCTTTGAATTTCAGGCATGAGGAACTTTACGAATTACGAATGACTTTATTTTCAAGATAAAAAAAGATGTGCACCGTACACTCTTGACACAGTATGTATCTCACATCTCACAAATGGTACCATACCAGTTAGGAGAAATGAACATTTTACAATAAGTTACAGTAATATTGTTTAATTTTATGAGTGGCATTACTAGTAAGTAATAAGAGAGAGAAAAGGAGAGAGATAAGCGATAAGATACAGAGACTGCGTATGTATTCCTTGTATTTAGACTTCCGTAACACCACTTACACTTTACACTACGTGTTATATTATGTACTAGGTACCATTTACTATTTAGTATTTAGGGTTTGACTACTGCAAACTGAATTTGTTCTGTACTCTGTATTTTGTATTCTATATGCATATAAAATTGAAATCATACCAAATACCAAGGTTTGTAAATGAATGTTAAAGAGAGTGTGAGTGTAGAGTGTAGTCAACATTTGGATGGATTTTATGGAATGAGTTTAATTACAAAAGGCTTGTAAAAATTACACCGTAAGAGTATAATATAGTATGTAGTTAATAGTGTGTCAACGTACAAAATACAAAATACACGATACAGTAAAATGGATAATATATATAAGTATACAGAGCACAGACAAACAGCTTTATACTAAATTATTATATTATGGTCATTCTTCATTCTCTGTGTCATAAATAAATAAATTCGTCGTCTCACATCAAATCTTTTCATTTCTTTATAGGACTTTTGAGTCTTGAGTCTTAAAGTTTGGAGTGTACTGGGTATTTGGTATACAAAGCACTGAATTTGAATCAGACTGTAGCAAAATATTACAGTGACATGATTATTATTGTCAAAATACACACTACAAATTGTGAGCTGTGGACAAATATTATTGATATATTTAAAATGATTTTGAGACATTTGACTTGAGTGAAATCCGAGTATCATTGACCATTTTCACTTGCTCGTATTTTTCCTCATTTCAATTTTTTATCGATTTAGAATGTTTTTGCAAACCGTCATAATAATTTTCACAACTATGTTTTTCATTTTCCATGTTTGACGTGAATCGTTTTATTTTACTAATTACAATATGTCTCAAAATTATTCATTTTACTGTGAAATCATAAACAAGAACAAAGATCGCTATTCGGCGTGTATTTAGTTATTACTTTTCATTTCGCCTCCGAATTCGAGGCTCAACAGATTCATAATCGCGTGTGCAGTAACTTTCATGTATTAAATGGTGAAGAAATTAAATGCAGTAAAAGTATGACAATGCAGTAAAAACAGTAATCAACAGAACAATTTAGTTCATTTTATATTGAAAATTCACTTTATTTTGCTGGAAATGAGCATAAGGCATCATAAATAATTCCACTACTTTTGATAGTATTGACTATCGACAATTGACAATCTACAACACCATAATATGGAACATATAGAACTACGTATGTACTAATATACTGGATGGCACTTTATAGGAGTTGTGAGTTTTATATGACACTCAATACTCAATTGTCTGACCAACTCTCACTCTCTCGCTGACACTGAAAACTGAAATGAAGTGCACTCACTGTCCTCTCATTCTCATGTTTTCAACTCGCATTATAAAGTCAGCTCATAGACTCTCTTTCAAACAAACAAAATATATTATATTATTTCTGGTATTGTCATTAAAGTGTATAGAATCTAGAATCTGGAGTATAATAAATAATAAATGTACTTCTGTATTCTGTATTCATTTCTAATTTCTAGAGCACACTGACCGATGATGATGACGCCTTTTCACAAAAAAAAAGAAACAGAGATGAATATCTACATCTAGTTGTTTGTAGTGTATATAGTGTGTAGCAAGTAGCAAATACATCAAGTTTAACATGTATTACAGTAAACAGTAGCAAAAGAATATTGTATTATTGGTCGATGAACTATAGGATGCATAGAAAACTTTTATTGTACTATTGTTATTACCTTTATCGTGTGTATACATCTTGTATCTTGTACGATGTATGGCCTATCTATGACGGTATTGTTCACTGTAATCTTGAAGTTTAATTGGAATGTAAAACAATATAAAATATAAACAAACCCTAAAACTTTATTATTCTGTTTTCAAAATACACAAATAACAAGTACAATAGTTCTATAAGACTTTCTAGGTTTTATTCCGGTAGATGATGCATGATACATTTTACATGACAAGTAAGAATTATTGATGACTGATATCAGACATGATGCAGTAGGAATTATGACACATGATACGTTCTATACCAGCTACAAGTGAACTTGCCTTTCTTGCATAAAATCTGAAACTGGGAAAATCAATCTCAGGTTTTAATTGCTATATACTCAATTAATTAAAAAACCGTTACTGTCTTTGTTTTGAAAAAGACGATTAAAATTTTGTATCAGCCTCCCCACTCCTCACCAGTTTTTTAATTTTTAGTGTACTCTGTCTCTTGTTTTGTCTCCAACTACAGTCAAAGAAATTTATTTTCCTACGTCGTGAATAAAACTGTACAAAAGTATAAAAACGAGAAAAACTGTACACCCTTGATAACACGACAGTATATTAACCATTAACCCCATTATCACCCTCCTTTTCTATATTATATATAATATAGTTCCATGAATTAGCATCAATAAAGCTAGATAATAAAAATCCGGGACTTTTTTAACGGGAAATGTTTTTTTTAAATATCAGCACAAAAGCTTTCCAGGTTCCAGGGAATAGAACTATAGACATTTTACCACCCTATAGTTTACTACAATATTGTTCACCTAGATGCAAATACGATGGTTACACCAAACATCAAAAAATCTATTATTCACCAACGTCTAGTGTCCAGTGTCTTTGAATTTATATGCATAGTGTATAGTAACAATTAAATTTATTATTGTTTCTCACTCCTACAATTTACAATTCCAAATCCGATCCCAATAGTAAATTCAGCAACATGAAGGAACAATCAGACTGAAGAAACTTGGAAAAACTCGTAATAATAAAAAGCAAGAGGAAATTGACAAATTTCACATTAGTCTCCACATCAGTTTTAAGTTTAAGTTGTTCTAAGAACTCGTAACTCGTAACATGCATAAAAGCTACAAGTAACAACTAACAAGTACAATTCAGAGACGTCCAAAGTCTAGCGTCCAGAGTCATCCAAATGTGTATACGTATAGATACAGTAAATAATAAATTAAAGCTGTATACACATAAAAACTTTGAAAGATGCATACACTATACACTATACACTCTACGCTCACATGCATGTACATCTTTATTATTTCTTTATTAGCCTGGACGAAGGAGTCCAAACTCAAAACTCCAAACTCTAAACTCAAACTCTCAACAAACAATAACAGACTGTCTGAACAGGAACAGAAAGAGAAAGAGAGAGAGAGAAGCGGGAGACAGAGTAAAAGAAGAGGAGGAAAACTAACAAGTCAAAAAACGTTGTGTACGTCAGGGAATATAATATGTATGCATGGATTCTCCATTTGTGAATATAGGAGATATATGATAAAGGGATCTATATACTAAAGTGCGATGTATTGTAAATATGCATAGAGTACAGAGTACAGACAGTGTACAGTGTCTGTCTACTCAATACTCAAGACTCAAGCCTCTCGTGAGTTTTGAGCATTTCCATTCCAATCCCTCTGATGCTTCTTCTTCTTCGTCGTCCTCGTTCGTCTTCCTCCCAATTTTCAATTTTAAATTCTCCATCTGAAATGACGACTTGCATGCAAGCATGCATGCATACATACATGCATACATACACAGATACGCACGTATTGATAGTACATATGAATACACTCACATACTACGTAATACATAATATATGATGTATAAATGGAGAGAATGTCTCCCTGTACAAACTCCAGCTAATGCTAATGCTAATGCTCCTCACGGCATTTCCATGGTCTTTTACACACAAATTCATATCCTTATATGAAACATGAAACAGTGCAGACTAGACACTACACAAAATGTAATGCATGCATCATACATATTATGGAGATGTAACATTATAATCTGTATGTATACCTATAAACTTTTTTTTATATACATGAAACTTACTTGAGCTCACCTTGTCCTATCTTCCTCTTTCCTCTTTCCTATTACACTGAATTCTGAGCATTGAACACTGAACATTGAACATTGAGCATATGTATATGTATTCTGCCGATTTCTGCTTGCTCTCGTCCTGCTTATTCAATTCTTTATTTCTCTTTCTCTCTCTTTCTTTCTTTCTTCCTTTCTTTATTTCTCCTCTTGCTATTCTGTGTGCTCCCCTCTTTGAAAATTCAACGTTGAAAACATTCAAGGGAATTCATATTGTATGTATACATAAAAGTCCTTTCAGTGGAAAAACTGTCTTCTTTTATACACACACTCACACATAAAATGTGTATATATGCATATGGATTCTAGATTCTCGTTTCTAGATTCTGGATTCTGGATTCTGGATAACCATCACATTTGTCTATTTACACTGTACATACGTGTGTATGTGTGACGTGGATTGCATCTCCGTTTTCTTTTCCTCTCTCTCTCTCTCTGTATCCAATTCAGAATCCAGCTAACATCTAAAAATCTAACATCCAACAACTAGTCAGCCATCCATCCATCCATCCATCCATTCGATAGTAATGATGAGTACACTCACTCTTCTCTGCCAACAGCAAGAATGAGAATGAGAGTGAGAGCCAAAACCAAAGTAAGTAAGTAAAGCAAAGAAAAGTAAACGGATAGGTACGACAATGTCGATGATGATGATGATCAGAATCATCATGCTGCTGTACATTGTACATTCTGTACCAAGTACCAAGTACCAACGGCAACTACATACTACAGACTACATACACCATGAAAAACTCTAAAAGTCTGACGAGAGAGAGAGGAAGAAGAGGAAAATGATGTGCACGACTTGCATGGAGCAACATTACCAAAATCTCAATCTAAAACTTTACCTTTTCCTTTAGTATTTCATGCTCTACTTTCCATCCTCTACAGTCAATTTTTCAATCTCCTACTCTTTCTACATGTACAGATTGAGCATTGAGCATTGAGTAGCAAATATATATGTACTTTTACAACTTACAACTTACATGCATTCATTTGTATGGATTTTTGGTTGGAAATCAAGATAAGAGTCAGGTGAATCCACAATCCACATCCCTTCTAAGTATAAAGTCTGGAGTTTGAAGACTTTTATATTTTGTACATATATATTATATAATATATAAGGATGTTTCCGCATGAAAATTTTCACCTTGCTTTGACAAAATATTGAATATTACGCAGATATTCTAAATTGTAAATTGCAATGCACTGCACATACCACGTTCATTTCATACAGAAACATACACAATGCAAAAGTACAACACATGCTTTACATTATATATATTTTGCATGGTAAAAAGTTTTTGAGTTTGAATTCCTGTAAAAATATAACAGAGATATATCGTACAGGATACTTTTGTAGAATCTTGATCTTGAGGATTAACATTATTGCAATTTCAATTCATGGTGCTGAAGGAAGGATAATGGCCTTAGATTTGAGTGCATTTGAAATCTGTTAAATTGATTCTTCATTCTTAGAGATATGAGACATTCAGTATTGAAGATTGCTGGTGAAAATATAGGGACTGATTCAAAGTAAACTCAAGGCTCAAGTCTCAAGAATCAAGAATCAAGAACCCTGAATACTAAATGACTCAATAAACGATACCAGCACATTATGAAAATGTACAGGTTTAGGATTCAGTACAGCTTGCTAACTAGACAGACAGAGAAAGAGTGGAGGAAGCCAAAGAAGAAGAAACGATAAAAGTGCAAACGAACACAACACACACATTTACCACATCACCGATGCCGGTAAAAGCACTGTGTCAAAACTCTTATATGTAAATTTCCCAATTCCAAATACACACATAGATAAACGTATTTGATGTTGCATGCAGAATGCAGAATTATGATTTGGATTGTAGATTGTACAACCAATTTTTCCTTCATCTTCCTTCCTCTCTTTTACACTCTTGTAAAATTTACATTGCTTTGCACTTGATTCTCCCTTCTAGTTACATAATATAGAGTATAGAGACAGCGTCTGTCGCTCTCTTTTTCATTCCTTTTTGTATTCCATGCGGATTGTGATTTGAATGATTAGAGAGAGAAAAGTGATGTACCTACCACTACCACTATTACTACTACTCTGATCTCTGATGAAGGGGAAAGGAAAAACGACGGAATATTATAGGGAGGAAAAAAGTACGACTCAAGACTACTGGAGTGAATACATTCTAATGCATACAATATGAATGAAGGAATGAATGAAAGTGAATTGAATACACACATATCCAATATTCAGACATTTCTATACTCTACATTCTACACGTTACATAAATGCACATTGTACATAAATGTGTATTTTGAATTTCCTTCAACTTGATGATGAATGAAAGATAATTCACCTTGGAATCAGCTTGAACATTGAATACTGAATATATGCATAGTTATAATGTTATATTATGTATTATGTAGATAGTAGATAGATTTAGAGCTACGTTCGATCTTCCATCTTCCACCTCTTCTCTTCTCGGCTGCACTGTGTTGGACTTGGACTGCTTCAATGAGATTGAGATTGGAGTTTGGAGAATTGTCAATTGAATGCCGCTTGGTTGCATACACTTTTGATCTTTATTATGAGGATTTGTACATGTATACATATTCTTATTGGTATTGGTATTCCGTGTGTTTGTGTGTGTGTGGATTGTGGAGTGGGGAGTTTTGCATATCTATGCATATGCATGTAAGAAAGAAAAACGAAAAAGGGGCTCTGGAGTTTATTCAAAATTCAAACTTTGTATAGATATTCTAAAAACATGCTTATATTATATTATGTAGTTTGATGTATTATGTATGCTGCTCTTATAATAATAATAACAACAATCATCATCATCATAATGTTTCTTTTTCCTCTTGTACACATAAATATTGTATGTATTATGTATGTGTGTAGCAGATGATTATTATTCTTAGTCTTATTATTATTATAATGATTTCTTTTCCTGTTCCGTTCCGTTCCACTTCCACTTCCACTTTTAGATTTCAATTCAGCTCCAGTTTCGGTTGCATCTTTGTATATCAATGAGCTCGTATTGTTAAGCATGACATCTTTGCATACGGCATGTGCACATGCAATTGTATTTTGTATTTTATATTTTATATTTTGTATGCACTATGCATTATGAATGCACAAATTACAAATATACTTAATTTCCAACGGCCAACTCGTTCAATTTTCAATTCCTTTGATTTGGATCCTTGTTTATATCCGCATAAGAAAAGGAGTAAAAGTAAGAACTCAGGATTCAGGATATTTACATGAAGCAACAAGCATCACATAGTAATATTATGTAAAATACGCTCCAGATTATTGACAGGATTATTGAAGACCGAATACTGGATACTGAATAATGACAGATGAAAGATGCAATCTGATTCAAATTCTACTTCCTTTTCATTCACTAGATACTTGTACACTGTACATTCTCTACTCATTTCAAATTCAAATACAAAACTGATGAGATGAGATGCAAATGTATGCTTTACATGATGCAGTGTGTGTTTTTTAACTGTCATTTTTCTTGGTCAGTCTCATTTCAATTTTCAATGTAATTTATTCTATACTTTTACGTTATAAGAATACACTCAATTTTACTAGTATACACTTTACATATTTAACATTCTACACATCTCTTGATTCATTATCCATGACACAAAAGGCTGGTTTTGCATCCAAATTCTACAGGTGCTTTCATTTCAAAGAAAACTGTAACGTTTCACTTGGAACTTGAAGCTGCATTTGTATGCAAGCTGATACATTTTACATGGAATGAGGACAATGAAGAGATTTCAAATTTCAATTCAGTGCATATTTAATATATTTTGAAATGGGGAGCTAAACAAACCAAAAACAGAAACCGTTAAAACTCTGTATTTTCAACTTTGTAAATAATAAACAATGTTAAGGCTCACGTAATACGTAGTATATAACCTATATACTTTTAAGAATGAAAATTACTTTCATAGTTTCAAAGTTAATATTAAATGTGTAAATGTGAAAAACAACTACAAACCTACAATTTAATTACTGCAGAATTTTGTCATAAATCGCTGCCTTGAGCTTTAAAAAGTATCGGCATTTGAAATTTTGATAAGATCAAGAGTCAAGAGTCAAGAGTACTTACGAAAGAAGAAAAAGAAAAAGTTGATTGGTTTTACTTTAAAACATGGATTTGAAATGACCAATAATTTAGCTTATTTACTATTTACGTTTCCATTTTTTTTGAAAAAAATATACACATAAATGTCAGAGAGTATGGTATTAGTTAATCGTTCTATTTTTCTCTCCCGTTAGACCCATTAATGCTTTTGGGAGAAAATTGGTGGTATCTGTATAATTGGAGAATTAGATGGATGGATAATAGATATACGGAAGCACTTGTCCAGATCCATCTTCCCCATCATCTTTTTTCCCTTTCCTGTCTACAGTCTACAGGCCAAATTCTACATTCTACCCTCTACACTCTCCACCGTCTGCTCACGATTCAGTCTGATTTTAGTAAAATTCAAATCTATCTATGTTTGTATTTTACAGAATGTATATCCGTACTGTAGGTATATACATGATACATGTATTGAAAATTGAAACTGAAACTGAAATGATGAAGGTAAAGTAAAATATAAGGTTAAGGGCATCAGGCATCAGGTCTGACTGTCTTTGCCTTTGGGTCTTCCACTATGATAATAATAATAATATTATATCTTACTTTATATGTACCCTGCAGTATAATCTATAATATATGTTGACTACATAAACTCTGCACATACATTATGTGTATTCGCTCTACATAATTTTATTATTCCAAGTAGTTTCTACATGCAAAGGTATAAATGTAATTTTCATATGAAGTTTGAGTTTCCCTATTTTACATAAAAGTACAGATATGAGCACAGATATGAGCGTACTTCTTATTAAGTATTATGTATTATTTATTTTCAGGGTCGGGAAGTTATCGTTGACTATGACCTATCCTACACTTGTGGATTTGTGTGTAATCTGTAGTAGGTCTCTACTCCCTACTCTCTAGTCTCTAGACTCTAGTTTACATGGGTCTGACGGAGGTTCTTAATGTTCCTGAGGAAAACGAAAGGAGGAAAAAGGAAAGAGGTCGAGAGAGGGTAGCAAACCAAACGCGTGACCAAAAAATATTTTCTCCTTTAGAGTTTAGTGTTTAGAGAAATATATCCATGTTCTCTTCTTCCTCTACTACCACTTCGTCTTCTTCTTTTCCTAGTACTATACTTGGTTTGCTTTTCTTCCTCCTCCGTTTTGTATTATGTATTATGTATTAGGTAGTGGGTAAAGGTATCTAAGGTTCAGTAAGGCACAGTGTTATAAAAACTAAACCATCCCATGTAACCCATATAAGAGAGACATGAGCCACATGTGATGATGATGATGATGATGTGCGTGTATGTACATTGAACATTACACATGTATGAAATAAACCAAATTTCTTGGTACCACCCTGGAGGTTAAGTTCAACAATAAGAAGAACAGTCATCAAAGCAAAGGAAACCCCTCAAAAACACATGACGTGACATGACAAGACAAGTGTATATCTATTATTCTCCTGGCCCATGTAAACTTTATACAGATTACGGATCATGTGAATGATGATGATGGTTTTACTTTTATTACTTTTACTTTCAGGGTTTGAGAGATTTGTGAATAAAAGAGGGATTTTATTTAGCTCTGTACAATATTATAATCAATAATAGAGATTTAATTAGTACTCATTTTCACACATGTTTCTCAATTTTCAATCAGTATATTCTCAATTTCAATACAATAATTAGACGTGAGACGTTATAAGTTGTAAGACGCGTTCTATCTCATAAGTTAGCATCTGCTCAAACGGATTTGCTTTCTGAGCAGACTCTCATTTATTTCATTCATTTATAAAAAAAACAAAAAAAACTACATGCAAAACATAAATGGATTTGAAAGCTTTTTGAATTGAATTTTCTTACAATTCCATTGAAAATGGTACAGATTCATTAGTATGGATTTTACAAGGTTTTTTAATAGAATTTATGAGATTTTCACCGTACCTGTACTCCGTAGTCGGTAGTCTGTAAATGAATCAATTGACTTTACAATAAATAATGTTCAATTCATACTGTTGACTGTCCGTTCAATTACATCTTGTACAATATAGCCTATGGTCTATACTCTATAGAATTTAGAAGAGAGGGCAGAAAAGGTATCTTTCCAATGAAATGGCCTCGTTTCTTTCACTATCCAAGTCAATTGAATGAGGATTCTTGGGGAAAAAGTTTTACCCTTTGATTTTGATTCAGATTCGAGATTCGAGATTCGAGGATTTGAGAGAGAGAAGAAATAGAAACTGGAACAGAATCGAGTGGAATGGATTGGAGAAGAATAGTGAATGGATGGACGTAGAACGGAGAACGTAGAATGTAGAACGTAACTATGGCCATTATATTATACTATAGGTGTACAAAGGTGCAAGTGTCAAAGACGTTTAATTGGACTTTAAATTCAATTCAAAGCAGGACCAGCAAACCGAGTCAAGTCAAGCTTCATTATACAATAACGTACATCTACAATCTACAGCCTACCAGCTATAACCTATAATACATAGAAAATTTTCCAAGCATTGATACACATTGTACATCATCATTGTTATTTGACTGTGTAATTTTTTCTGGAGCAAGGGGCGCAGAATGATCATTCTCCTCTACTCTGGACTCTGTAATGCTCGTGTAAAGTTTTTGTTGTAAGAAACTTTTTCTAAATTCTAAAGATTGTGTCCAATTCAAAAGAGAAGAGAAGAAAAAAACAAGGTGAAAAGAAGAAAAAGCGAGACAGAAGTCAAGCTGTACACTGTACATTGTAGACTGTAGAGTTTATTCAAAGCTAGAGCAAAACGTCCATTCTCTGTCTCCTCTCTCCGTGTAGAAAAAAATCAAAGGGATGAGTGCTACAGATAGACAGACATTTACAAAAATACTAGATACAAAATGTACATAAATATGTATATATATATATATACTGCAGATCTACCTATAGTATAGTATGTATAATGTATAACTGTAATAATAATGCACAAGTACAGGGGTAATGAACGGAAGAGGGAGCATATGGACATCGATGATGTAAACGGGCATTTTATACATGGACTACTGATAAGGCAGATAAATATGTACATTGTACATTATATTTTTTATTTATCTCAACACCCAAGGAACAAGGAACATCATAGGACAAGGAAGAGGAAGAGGGAATATATGGTACACTTACCCATAAGAAGATGTTGATTTCGACTTTTCCTCATCCGCATCCTCATAATATGATACTATGTATACTATGTATTACAATGAAAAGGTTTGAGACCCGTGGCCATACACTGGTACATGGTTGTGTCCCAAAAGCTCCCAAAAATCGTCCCACTCCGGTCTCTGTGTCTCGTGCCATCAAAAACACACATGTACAAGTACAAATACAATGTACCGAGATATGAGGAGAGGATAGTAAACTGTAATGTATAAATAGTGGTGTAAGAAAAAGGATTCCCCCTTTTCTTACTACTAGCTACTACATAGTATATATTATATAGTATGAAGTATTGTAAGAGCAGATAAAGGCACCTTTATGGTACATGAGGTAATAATACAATAATACATCCACTATCTACAATGTATAACTTTGATATTAGATTTAGCTTGAACGGCCATATGCTCAATGCTCAATGCTCAATACTCAATCTTTTGTATACAGGAAGAAAAAGCCTTTCCTTTTTTAACGGAATAATTGTACCATCTCATATCTTCCAGCTAAGAAGATAGATAGATAGACAGATGAAATGGGAGCAGACGTACACTATACATACGTTACGTATTTACACTACAGACTACGGACTACAGATATGACTGGACTCAATTTTGACTTCCTTGTTTGTATTAGTATTTGTATTTGTATATATATTCTCACATTGCATTGCAACGAATCGATCTGCAGGGGATAACGACTATAGTTATTTCTATTTATACAAGCATTATCTATTTTGTAGGAAGGTATACAACACAATATCATGTATATTGTGGATTGTATATAGTGAACACCATGGTCAAAGAGTGAAGAGTGAGGTACTAACTTTTTCATGGTTTTGATGCATACGTAATGTCTATAATATCTTTTTCTTTTAACTTGAACTTTGTCTTGATTCTGATTCTTACAATATAAAATAAATTTTTAGTGTCATACTTAGATATTGGGATTTTAATTTTCACCCCATCTATCTATCTCTAATATTTACACATATTTGTTTAGTCGTCAATGTCTATCGACTGTCGACTATCTCGACTACCGGCCCTCGACCACACGATAAAGTTTTATGTGAAAGGTTTACAGTTTAGAGTTTGGACGTTGAGGTAGAAATCGGGTGACAGGTTCTGTTTGCTTAGGATTTTGATATTAGAATTTAGAATCTAAACAGGAGCAGAGAAAAGTGAATTGTGGCGGATTACGTAAATTGTTGACAATTACAATTTACAATTGTCTGATGTACGATATTTGTCATGTTGTGGTCTCTCAATCCTCTTACCCTGTTCCGTATTCTTCTTCCTAATCCTGGTTTTGGGAGCTGTCTTCTGTCTTTATGACTATACACCATACTTATTCTCATAATGTCTGGGAAATGGCAAAACTCGACTTCCTGTCCATCATCCGTACTCGTACCGTGTTGTGTGCTGTCTTATTTTTTTCTGTTAAATACACAACAATCAACAATGTGTAGGTATGGATAGATTCATAAAATCAAAATAAACGGCAAACATTGCAACACTAAAAAGGACAAAGAATGGAATTGGAATTGGGAAATATCCCGTATCATAAAATGTGCAATATTTATACTGCTGTTGTCTCTACATTTTACAGTTTAACTTTGAATATAAAAATCTTTAGATACGCTGCAGCATTGCAAAATCTATATTCAATACAATACAAAAGAAGTCCAATTCAAAATTCAAACAGTTGACCATGGTACATTAAAACTGTCTTGTTTATTTTATAGTTTGGAGCTTGTAATTTTTTTTACCTCGTTACACGTAAAACGTACAAAGTTTGGGGACTAAATGTCCTTTTATTACTTTTATTTTTATGTGCTCTTTTATTTCTTGTGATTGTTGCAATTTTGCAAATTGCAAATTTGTAGAAAAGTAGACAAACATTTTATTACAACCTTTTGCTTGCACAAGCGGCACGACCTATTACCTATCACCTTATTGCCCATTTCCTGGAGTTTGCAAAACATGACATATTGTTATATTATAATACCCAAGGATCAATGCTCAATGCTCAATACTAAAAATGTATGGGAACCCCAAATCTTTATTTGCAACAATGTTTGGAGTTTGGAGTTTGGAGATTCATGGATTCCCTTCCTATTCATCTGTGATTCAATGGTTGATCAATGGGTATTGCTCGTAACTTGTAACTCGTAACCAATATCTATTATTATTATTTATTATGTATGGTACTACTGATTTGATACAACATATGAAATAAAAATTAGTGGTAAGAATGTTTTGAAATTTATTTGTGTACGTGCTCTTAAACTTCCCAAGTGCGAAATTTTACTCTCCCGAGGGATTAAGGCGTGATCGACGACGTATGTACAATGTACAATGTACAATTTAAGTACACATGAGATCTACCTTCAAATTAACCGTTTTGTCGCACGCTCTTGAAGGTCCAAAAGAAAACTGGGCCAGTGTCTTGTCAATAATAAAAAAGGCTGATGAGGAAAATTAGGCATAGAGAGAGACAGAGAGTGTTTGGAGACACTTGGGATAAAATCCCTTGCAAACCTCTTGAAATTCAGATTTGTATGTTTAATTGTAACGTCAAAACTTGTTGGGAATTGGGATTTGGATTTGGATCCGGATTTTTGAATTGTTGTTCCATTTTTTTCAACTCTTGAAAGAGTTGAGCTGAAGAGTGAAGAAGAGTGAAGAGGGTAGAAATTTACAACTTACAACACATAGATAGATACAATACATTCCTTCATTCATTCATCGTATTCGTACACAAGTATCCTGGATCCTGTAATCGTCAGATTGGGCAGATTGTTGATTGTATAAGACACAAAGTAGCTGTCATCACATGACATTCCTGTTTGTATTCACAATTCACATTCAGTCTCTCGTCTCCAGTCCCCATCTCAAATCTCAATCTGCCCGTTCCAACTCATCTTTATGTACAATGTACAATGCACAGCATAGTACTCCAGACTCCAGTCTGTAAAATATATAATGTAGAATAGAACAAATCGCGGATGAATTTTTTTCAATGGTTTATTTTGATTTTCCACAGCCCTCAACGTCAACCCTGATTTTCATTTTCCATGTCATCTTTGACTACTGGGACAGGGGCAAGAACAAGAACAAGGAAAAGAAAAAGTACAGAGGTCTATGCAAAGAAAAGGATATCAAATGTTTGTACGTGTATAGGTTTTCCTCTCCTCCAAACTCCGGACTTGGGGATTTAAGCCTTTCATACATGTTACCTGTATGCAATGAAAAAAAAACAAGGATGAGATGAAAACACTCGAAAAGGCATTTTCATAAGCACGCATAACGCACATAGTTTTGGAGTTTGGAGTTTAGAATTTAGAGATTGGAGATACATATTACATGCGTGTACATAGGATGATCTTGTATATTGTATTACACCGTAGGTAAGTGTAAACAAGACGTTTTTTGCCCTTCTGGTTCTGATGATTCCTCCAGTGATGTGAGAGATGTGAGAAGTGAGGTGTGTGCTGTGCTCGTGTGACGAACTGGTGACGGTTTCTTCTTTTCTTCTTCTTTTACTTTTTCCTTGTACCACCAACTCATCGGGCTCGTCCCTCGTCCTTTCTCCACATGAAACCTGAATCTAAAAACAGAATCACAATCACAATCACAAAAATCCTGAACCAAAACCAAAACCCATGGAGATCCAGTGGCATGGATGCATATGTGACATATCCACGAACCAGGATCCAGGAGTAATCCAGAAGTAAGTATATGTAGGCTAAAGGTACATGTTTCCGCATTTAAAATACAATGTACAATGTAGAGAGCAACAGGTTAAATCCGAAACTGAGACCCCAAAGATTCTAAATTCTAAACATCACATCACTAACAACAAATAAACACAAACAAATAACAAATACACATACACCTAATGTATAATTGTATATTGAACATGTCCTATACTTATCATTATTATTATTATTATTTGTATATCAACTGTACACTGTACTTTTTTCTTTAAATGGTAATGAATGAATTCTTTTTATTTTATTTATTTTTTGTACAAATGGATTGATCTTTGTTTCGGCTTTCTTCCTCTTCAATAATTTGTAACTACAGACTACAAACTACGACCATTGATATTTTTAACCCTTCTTTTACTCCTTTGGTTTTATCTGTGGATCAATAGAATTAAATATTTGAAACATTGTACATTTTGTACATTGTACAGAAGAAAGAATTGTGCGACCTGCAAAAAATTGTTTGTCAGCATAAAAAAATGGCTACGGTTCATTAGGCTCTACATCATTCCTTCATTGACAAGTAAGTATTTTGTTTTTCATGGTTTTTTGTATGTATACTTGTACAGTGTACACTGCACACATTACACATTACATATACATTCTGTGTAGTTTTACTGATCTATAATTCTGATCACAGTGTTTGAATTTTGAATTTGAATCAACTAATCCCAGAATCTAACGAATGAATTAAAGATAAAACGACTAATATTTCATGTCCCATGTTCTATTTGTAGTTAAACTATACTCTATACCCATGGAAAGAGCCCTATGGTTGAAAACTCTGGCATTTAAATTGAAAGCTTTACATGTACAAACGTATTTAGTAACTACAATCTACATACATGAGTACAATATTTTTGCTCTTCTGACCGGTGGTCTCTCAAATATCATAATCTATACTTAACGAAGTAACACTTTTAAAAAGGAAGCATCCTGGATGTAGTAGTTAATTAGAATTACTTTGCATTTATTATTCATAAGCTCATATATCTAATCTCTAACTCCCAGAGTCAATCTTACTGGCGGACGCTATTCCAGTAGCATCATGTGCCATGCGTATGCCTCTTCTTCAGGCTACTCAGATACAATTTCAAAATCTTCATTTACATAGAATTTACATTATTTCATGTACTGCTTATCTCCCTCTGCTTTTCACTTTTCCCTATCGTCCTTATCATTATATTAATTGATCATGCTTTGAATAACACATGTAAATTAGTATTTTATTCCCAAACCTTTCCCAAACTACCTACTCCTACTTCTATTTATACTCTTTTGCTTAGCTTTTCCAGTAGACATCTTCTTCAAATTTATATTTCTACATGAAATAATATTCTCTCTTTAAACTTTTACATGCTCAATTTTTAGTTTACTCTGACAATTCATGTGTATGAAGATAAATGAAGAATGAAGAAGGAGGAAAACTGATCATTTCATAAACTGGATTCTTCATTTTATACCGTGTATCTTCATCTATAATGTATAATGTATTTGATATCTATTTCGAGTAAGAAATGAAATATTTTCAAGCTGGATGCGTAATGCGTATAAAATACAAAGTACAAAGTTGGAATGGACAAGAAAAAGCAGATGTTGATGGATTCATCCAAGCAATGCCAACGGCCTCCAGTTAAAAAAAGAAGAGGAAGAAAAATGAAATAGAAGCAGGATGATCTTGATCATCTGACTAAAGCATGACCATCATAATATAACTTTTGTATACATAATACATACACAACTGGAAATGTACACAATGTACAATGTATACATTATAAAGCTCAAAGAATACAGAGATACAGAGCCTGACCTAACTTGTTTCAACTAAATCTTCTCGTTTTCTCCAGGATTTACTCATAACCTATCTCTCACGGTCTTGTTCCAGCTTCAGTTCCAGTACCAGCTTCAGCTCCAGCTCTTGTATTCTTTCGTCTCTCGCGGCGAAGAAAAAACAAACAAAAGTGAACAGACAAGTAAGTAAATGTGTAGATAGTAGATATAGGAAGGAGTAAGTGTAATTCTATCTCTGTATTTAAGAAGATGACTAGTAGTAATGGAAGTACACAGTCCATGCTCCTGGTTCCTTCTCTGGTTACATGGAACAACTACACACATTGTTGCTCATGGGATTTGTGTTTTGTAAATATTTTAGATTTTGAACATGATTGAATATTGAATATCCAATGTCAATTCTCAACTTACATCTTCTTCTCATTCCTTGTTTCTTGTTTCTTATGCATGCATGAGCAATCCCTGTACTTACAATTAGTACTTGTATAGTACTTAATGCCTTGAAAACAAATAAAATGACCAGTTTCCAGCAATAATGATCAAGCTTACAATTAGTTGGAATTTAAAATGTGCGCTTAAAAACATGCTTGAAACTGATTCAAGTCGTAGATTGTAGGTCATAGGTCATAGTAAATGGCGTTAGTCTAATATCTACAGACAAATGATATTCCACTGATGATATTTGAAATGAGTTTGAACAAAAAAAATAAAAAAATACAGTACTCGGAATTGGAATTGGAGTTGGAATCACACCAACTTTAGCAATTGAGGACAGTTTGAACTATAAAGTAAAAAGCATGTGAGAACTTCTGGAGGACAGGCAAATGAAATAAAAATCAAACTCTGTGTGCATTCTCCTCAACAGTTTACACCATAGAACATAGACCATGGAGCGTAGACGACAGTATATGTATGTATTATTCACAATGACGAATGACGAACGGCGAACGACGAAGAAGTGAAGAATATTGGAGAATTGAGGAAATTTCTAGCTTCAAGTGTGAGTTACAGTTTATAGTTTTTATAGTGAGCATGTCAATTCCTCCTTTCCCTTTGTTCTTCATGTCAACATTTATTGCTTTTCATGCTGAGTTCTCTGTCTCTCTCTCTCTCCTTTTTCGTCTTTCCATGTCTTTCAATTTCTTTGCTCTGCTCACTTGAGAAATACTGAAATACTGACACAGCATTTCAGTAACCAGTAACCAGCCAATAACCAATCCAATAGACAATAACAATAACAGAATTTCAATACTTGTATACCTAGACACAAAATATAAGTATTTCAGTATAAAGTATAATATATTATTGTATATTGTACATATTGTACAAGAGTACTCTCCTTTTTCTTAATATATAATGTACCATAAAGTGTATGTATAAGGTATATGTATAATACATGTAGTTTATGCATGTAAAGAAAAATACATTAGAATTTTTAGATATTTTTCAATGTGTCGACTCAAACTGAGAACAAGAAATCCATACAAGTGTGACTTTTCTGGTTTCAAGTAGGTATATTATATATTATATACAAGTATTTTCAATTCTCAACACATAACATACAATACATAATATATACAATTCATCGTACATTTCGGTATATACATTATGCTCGTGTTATATCCCGCGTTTTCTGGTCCCTTCACTTTATCTTTAAATTGTAAATTGTTATTTTAGCATTTCCATAATGTCACATGTATCATGCTAATATAAATACAGTATGCATACGGAGCAAAGAGCAAATAGCAAGGCAATATAAAAGAATATACAACAAACAATTTACATTTCAGACAAGGAGACAGATATCTAAAATCCAGACACAGAGTCAGTAGTCAGTAGTCAATATCAATATCAATACCAATAGTCTCAGTCAGACAGTCACACACAAATGAAATAAATATAAATTCCAGGCAGACAAAAGTCTGAGAGTGTCGGAAATTTTGTCTCTTTGTCGTCTTTTTGTGCATTATTAAGTGCCCTTCACTTCATACTGTACAATGTACAATGTACACTGTATATTGTACATAGATACATTGTGCACTGTACACAGTCTGTATAGAGAATAAAGAGAGTTTATTCATTTACTTCAAGTCCAAATCCAATACCAAATTTTAAAATCCTAATCGCATTATTTATTTTGTATTTACATAAAAGCTTGAAAATAATTTTGAATATTGGATGTTGAAAAAAATACAAAATTGGAGACTTTTTATCTATACTCAAAAACTTGTATTCATTTTTAATAATCCTCTTTCTAAAACTACACTTCATTATCTGAGGTCTGAGGCAAAGGGCTTTGAAATCCGGCACATTTAATTACTGGCAATTGTCACTTTTCTCAATGAACATTCGTTGATATTCCCTATTCACAATCACAGCAAACTTTTTGTGTAGAACTGTGCCATGCCTGTCCCAACTCTACTATTCAAAACTGAAATGTACATCTATAAATAGACACTTTTCATGTATGCAAATGCTTATCTTTGGATATATCAATCATCAATACAAAACAGGCTTTGATAAAATGGGACTGATTAAAAAAGAAGAAACAAAAACCAAAAAAATAGTTTCTAAGTGTACTGTCTAAGTATCAAAATTTAAAAATTTAAAAAACAAGACATTGACAAAGGGATACAACAATATGCCCAAATATTCTAAATGTTAAAAATGTTTCTTTTTATCATTCGTCATTCTTCATTGTTCTATTTTTGATGTTCATGGTCCGTAATATTCATTGAGAAATTGAAGGGCGCGACAACAGAGAAACTATTCTCTGATTTATTAACCTGAGGTTCATTTCATTGTGTTTTGTTTCTTTTTATGTAAAAAAATCCTTGTTTCTGTTAGATTTCGATTTATTTGGAAGTAAAAGAGTTGAAAGTTGAAATCTAGGATTTTCATGAATTTTATACTTTATACCTTTTGTTACAAATTTTGAAAAGTTGCTGAAGAGAGCTTATGATATTTTTTGTAAATGTGTTGAGCATCATTGAATAAAAAAGATGAAGAAATGTTTGTTATATTATAGGATTAAAGATAGTTTAAGGAAATAAATGTACACACTCTTATTAAAATACCACAAAAAAATGCATTTCTGTATTCTGTACAAAGTACAAAGTAAAAAGTACTTAAAGAACTTACAGAACATAATATACGAATATATTCTGTAAAATTTTAAGTATCAGTTTAAATTTTCTTTACATCTCTCCCATGTGATGTGATTTATCTATAATTCTATGATTTGGTTCTTCAATAACGTGTGTGATCTCAAGTCAGTGATCAATACACCTCTGAAAATAGTTTGTACAATGTCGGAATGGAAGGTGGAGGAAACAAAGATACTGTGAGGATGATACTTTTCCTATTATTTCAACATTATTATTATATCCAGTGAGATAAAAGATAGAAGATAAAACCAGAGATAAGAATGAAAATTTGGACCAATTCAATAGAGATGGATAAACGGACGGAGAAAGGACTTTAAGATATCCAATAAAACATAAAACACATCAAAATTAGACAGCTTTTACAGGTTAATTCTGAGGGAAACTCAGCTCATCCAATATCTCTCTCTCTGGCAATTGTATAGACTTTTCCTATTTCTTCGACACTGACTAAATTCTAAATTGCACCTAATGAAATGTTTCTTTTGATTATAATGATGATGATGGTGCGTACACATGAATGTAGTTTTCTTCTATTGAGATTTTTAAATCGTAAGGCTTGAATCACTTGAAAATTATTTCTTTTTGAGTTCAGAGTTGGGAACTGCATTGTACATTGTACATTGTACATGCTCTTCCACTGCATATGACTCGCGAGTTTTTCTCAAGGGTAAAAGTTAAAAAGTAAAATGCCCGTCACTGTACAGTGTACACCGTACATTGTATATCGTACATCGTACTCATCTCTTGAAATAATGATAATGTTACATTACTTATAAATGAAAATTAAGTACTGTATTTATACGTATACTTAAAGCATTACTCAACGAGAAAACCTTTGATTGTCCGTACGTAGAGGTTTTTAACTGCAGGGCTCATACTCTTTTCATTGGTTTCTACATCTAGTTAGCTATACAGATTGTCTATTTCTATTTCTAAGTTTCCTGATAGCATCAACGTTAAATCTACTATTTTAAATATAAGTTTCATTTAAAATATCTTACTTTTTTGTTTTTTAAGCCAAAAAAACAGCCTCAAAAAACCGTAGGTTACTCAAAATATCAATTATTATAAATACATACTATTTAAAATAAAAAGTACAACAATATTTTCAATTGTTATTTCAGCCAGTGCAAAGAGGTTTAAAATACAGAAGAAACTATTGTTGTTTCAACGTTTGACAAATGTCCGAGTTTTTTATTTACAATTTATATTTTATGTATACATCATAATATATACGTTATGTCTTTTTAGCATGTTAAGTTAAAGTAAGCCTATAAAAGGTAATATTTCTCACCATTTGCTAAAATTATTATTCTGAGTCACCAAAGGTCAAAGTAGTTTTGAACATTGTACGACGTAGGACGTATAGGCAGTAGACAGACATAAACTTTACCGATAAAAAGACTTTGCTCTAGATACGAGACACACAAATATCTTTAAAGGATTTCATTTTGTACAGTATCTTTTAGTTCCATATTCCATCATTCACTCTGTGTACATACAACAGGCAACACAAAATGTACAATGTACAAAGAAAATGTTATTAGTTGTAATGTTCCGCTTATCAGTTTTTTTTCATCTACCTTAAGATAAGTTTAGCCGTTCAGGAAAGGAGGACCAATTTCCATGTTTTTGTGGCTTTACCTCTCTTCACCACAATCTAAAAATGGCCATGCTACATGTTACATCTACATTTATATACTTATATACATGACACACCATCCCAAATCCAAAAAATGCACTAAAGATGTTAGATTTCAGCAAAATTTTGATATCACATCTTTGAAGATTCACACAAAGTGTTTGTTATTTGTAGAATCATACAAATCGTAGAATGTTTCCAGTAGTTTCTGGCAAGAGAAACTGTAAAGTGTAAACTGGATGGAAAATGTAAAGTTTGAGATAAAAGGGGAAGCTTTCGTGAATTTTATTTTATTTGCTGGATTACGAAAGGTGTGATAAAAGTAAAAAGCATGTTTCTTTAGTTCCTCCTCATGAAGGATGAAGGATACAAAGATCTGCTACCGTGTTTCAAGTATCGAGCGTCGAGCATTGAGTGTTGAGTATCTCTATACACGAAACATTTTTACAATCCTTGAATGATGGAGATGTGAGATGTAAATTTTGAATTTTACATTTTACTGTGTACTTTTGAGAATGGGGGAAATTTACACTAGAGAAATGTTAAAAGGGCGACCTGTAAAACAAATTCAAAGTCCGGTGATACGAATGGAGAATGGAAAATGGAATGGCCTTCTAATGTAATACTGTACAATACAATATAAAATGTAAGTATGTATACATGCTGCATGTTGAATACAATATAGAGTGCATAATATACTTTTTCGTATTATTTCAACAAAGTTGGCCATCTTCTGATTTCTGATATCCCAAGAAATAAGCAGTAAAATGGTATGGTCGTACAACACACAAGATAAGATACAAGGTGCTTTTATCCTTAAGTAATTCTACATTCTACATAATGCATAATGTCATGAATGTTCAATGTTCAAGTACGATGATACTAACATGGAGATTGTAGTGTCTTTGGGGTGCAAGCATCAAAGTATACACATGCTTTTCTATCCTCTCTCTTTATCTCTCTTTCCCTTTTCAGATAGAAAAATAGATAATATTTAGTTGTGAGTAACTACGGGTCTTTGATTATTATTGCCATTATCGTCATCGTTATGTATGTATACTGTATATTGTATACAGATTGAAGATTGAAGATCAAGATCAGGAATCAGGATGATTCAAAATACTTGTACTTGAATCAGAAGAGTTCTGTTACTACTATACTCCATCATGCTCAATGCAACATGCTCCATGTTCCATGTACTTAAACCATACAGCCATGAGCAATGAGCACTATTTAGAGTTGGGCTTAATTATATAATGATGAGTATATGAGTGCACTGTACATTTTGTATATTGTACATTTTGTATTGTATAGTGTACAAGCTCAAAGTTCCTAGTTCTTTTATTTGAGAGTTATTTGGTGGTATTGGATGTTGGATGTTGGACTTTCGCCGTGAGCCGTTTGGTTTCTGTTAAATTCGTGAAATACATTGAACGTTGAACATGGAATACAGAATAGTGTATCATTAGATTGATATGTATTTTGTAGCAAAGAGCACAGACTAAAGTCTTCATTTTGTTGTGTGTACTTTATGTGTACACCGTATGCTTATTATCATGTCATTAAAATTAAAATTAAAACGTGGAAAGTGAAAGGAATAAGAAAAAACACTTTGAGCCCTCAAGAAATAATTTTAATCGTGCTAAACTATAGTATTTAGCATCAGTCCAGAAATCCGAAAATAGAAATTCGAAATCCAAAGTAATGACGCACAAAAGAACAAAGATGAAAGAATTTATAAAGAATTTATTTAAGAAGAGGATTTCTCTGTTACAAAAACTATTAGTTTTAGTTATTGTTTAGTCCATCTCTGCATTCTGCACCATTCAACATTCACAAGATTCAAGATACAAGACGTATGATTTTCATTTTCCACATCTTGAGACTTGAGATGCCGATAAATGTATATTTTTCTTATTTGTTGTTTAAAATTAAAGCTTATATGTATACATTGTACAGAGTACAGATATCGTATTTTCCATGTCTGTTGCTCCCTGTTGTTCACATTCCTGCTGTGCAATGTGCGCTCTGATCTGTGATATGTATCAAGCATCCAGCAGCATTCGTTTCTTCTGCCCTACTCTCTTTGGATTTTTGATAGATCATGTGCGCCTCTACATGTGTACATCTGATGAAGTCTTAGTGATGAAAAAAGAATGTGTGTGACTTGGATACTGGATGCATTTCATCTCCTGTAGTTGTAAATAGTATAGAGTAGATAGATTTTATGATGGAATTATGATGATACAGATTGTTTCAGCTTCTTCGTCTTCTTCTGGATCTTCTTATCCTGCGTAGTTTTGTAGTTTAGTAACTTGTAATATTTAATATCTAAAACCTCCATATGTAGTGATCATTGAGCATCCAGCATACATGATACATTGTACGTAATATGTAATATGTAATGTATTACTCTTGCTCCGCAGAGTTCAACAATTAGGTATTGGAAACGATTAAAATTAAAACGTTGTGGTAGGTCCGAATAATAGATTTTGTATTTTTTCGTCTTTCTTCCTTTACTTAATATTAATATGCTTCTGTGTATACTTGTACTTTCAATACTTTTTTTTTATAAATTCCTGATCCATGGTGAATCATGTATAATACATAATACATGCAAGGGAATGCATATGATAAAATATAATAATATCATATAATATTCTAAGATGTGAGATTTAATTTCCTTGATATTACTTAGTACTTATTATTACTCCATGTATTAGGTATTGTGTAATGAATGAATGTCCCCTGGGCTTATTTCAATCATCAGCCGTAATCAAAATCTGGAATTGAGCTTGTCTTTGCCTCCAGCTCATAATAATAATATTAATAACCCTAGACACAAAGTAGTTTTATGTATGTAGTATGTATACTTTTTTACTCTACTTTGATCTACACTATAAACTAAACTACACACCAATGTAAAAATTGTACCTTCTTCCTGAATCATGAATGCACAATTTTAAAACTTGAAACAGATAATAAGTAGGTCCAATAGCTGAAATTAAAAGAAAACAACTCAATACGAAGCATTCCCTTTCGTTACCCATTTCATCTGTGAGCTGTAAGCTGTGAGCGTGACTACTACTCCTCTTAATGCTTAATGATGATATTCAACTTTCTGTTTTTAAAATTTTGAAAACGGAAATCATTTATTTAAAATTTCCTTAACTGACTGTTTCATTACTACTGTTCATAGGGATCACGCAAATTCGGCCCAAGATCCCGAGACACAGACAACTTCCCTACTGAATTTCAACACAGGGCACTGGCTTCTAAATACTGACCATTACATGCCGGTTGTATTTTTTAATAGTATTATATTCCTCATTTTAAATCTTTCAATGCTCCTTCCACATGTATAGATCTTATATTAAGTTACAATAGAACGGAATTGTCAGGAGTAGTAAGTAGTAAGTGTAGTAAGTCGGAGTACTAGTAAATAGTAAAGCCAGAGCATGAAATAGGAAACATTACTCTAAAATCTAAAAAGATGAGAATGAAGATGAAAACAGCTGCATTTTCTATCGCACTTTGTCTTCACCTTCACACTCTCACTCCCTTGTATACAGTATACAGTATACAGATTTTCTACATTGTGTATAATCTCTTTTTATTCTCTTATTCCTCTTTGTGCAATGTACTTTTACAACATACAAATGTAAGTACACACATATACGTATATACGTAAGTACCAAGATCGTATGGAGAATTCACAGGATCTTTATCCTTTATCATTTGATCTTGATGCTGTAAACTAATACCTGGTTTTGGTAGAAGCTGTTTTATGTTTTACAGTGTATACATTATACATGTGAAACTTCACTTTTACTTTTAATACTTCCAGATTTTCCAGACTAAACTATAGCTTAACACTAACTAAAAGCAGTCAAATTTTCCTATAAACTTGCACTTTTGTCGTTTAAAAATATTTTCACATATCATCCATTTAATAAACTTGAAAAAAAAGTATCAGAAAGTTTCTTTTTAGTTTTTACATGTTGACTCTTAAAATAGAGTAAAACTACAAAGCATGAACTCTACATGAACATTCTTACACAAATCTCAAATTAATATCAATAATTATTAATAATGGATACAGGAAGAGCGAAAATAAAGTGACAAAAATACGATGGTGTATCGTCCATTTCTAGACTCCAGACAGAAAATTGAAGATGAAGGTTGAAGATTCATGTAATCAGCAAAGGTATCGTAAATCCTAACAGTAACTTATCTTCTATATTTTGTGTGTTACTGTACTGTACTCATACGCACATTTTGTACCTTGTAGGTGTGCATGCACAGTAGTCAGTAGTCAAGAGTTGAGAGTTGTGAGCTGTGAGTTAGCAGCTAGCACACACGTTATTATTATAGCCAGAAGGGCAATATGTAAAAGAAGGAAAGGAAAAAAGAAAGAGGTAATGAAAGAGAAAACAGGCAGAGGAAGCTTAAGCTCTTCATGGGATTTTTTATAACTCGGTTTGACTTTGAATCTTGAATCTTGAATCTAGACGCTAGACTCTGGACGCATAAAATAGATATGGTACGTGCGTGGAACCTCCACTACTTGTGTACTGTGTATTGTGTAGAGATAGGTAAGTGTTAGATATGTACACTGTACATGTATGATAAAATTTGAAAGTTAACGAGTTAAGTTTCTTACATACTGCATACCTATTCAAAATTTGTGGTTATCTCAAGCATATGTATTATGTATGTAAGTACTACGTACAGACGTTCAGATCACGACTCAAGACTCAAGAATGAAGAATGAAGCATCATCACCACCATGCTATCACGTACATAAAAACACAAAACAAAACATGTACTGTACATATTGTTTACAATCAAAAAGAGAGCCCTGGAAAACATTTGGATTTGGAATGGTCGGGAAGCGTCTGTTGGCTATCTTCTTACATTATGTAGATACATTTGATGTGTATAAAGTATAAAGTATAAGATATAAGAGGAGAGACAAACAATAGTGAACATGAAATTGGAGGGAAGCTTCTACATTCTACATTCCATATTATTATACATATGTATAGCTCTGTATGTTCGTCCTCTCTATTCTGTATTGATACTTCACTCTTTTCATGTAAGAACATGATGAGATGGTGGTGATGATGATGATGATAATGCGTGAGGGAGAGAAGAGGAAAACAAAGTCTAATTTCATTCAAGGATAAACAGACAGGCCGGTGGAGAAACGGAGGAGCGGAAGACGCACATTGATATAGGCTTGTTCTTGATCTATGTCTTTTCTGAGTGTACAGTGTACGCTGTACAATCTATAATCTACAATCATCTCCATCTTCATCGCATTCTCATCATCCTCATGGAAATGGAATGAGTACGTGCATATGCACAGCGTACAGGGATGAGCCGCAATGAGCAGGAATGAGAATGAGAAGGGATGATGGCTATAAAAAAATTTGAAAAGAGAATATCAAAGGCTACAGTTAAAAGGCACTACGCACTACACACTGCAGACTTCATACTCCCAGTTTTTTGCATATGGATACTGAATATTGAATATTGAATACAGTCACATCTCTGAGGTCTAATGAATATCCAGATAAAAGAATGTAAAACTCTCATAAAAAAATCTATTATCTATACTTATTGTAAAAGAAAATGAGAGAAAAGGAAAGATGGTCTCTGTGTATTAATTGTTATCCATTATCTTCTATTTATATTATACTTTATACTTATATACTGACCTCTAGTTTCTACGATGTTTCTCTTACCTGTGTATGGCTACTTATAAATAAGATTCTAAACTCTAGTTCTTTGTTATTTTTATCAAGTGTTGTCTTGCAGCTTTATAAATAATAATAAAATCGGCAATCGGCACTTTTACTAGATAAAGGGTTTTCGTTTTTAAGCAAAAATTTCAATCTCTTTTCCTGATATGTCATTATTCTGTTTAGTAAAAAATACATTTTACAATCAAACAGAAGCCCTGAAGATAAATTCACTTTCTTTCGTACGTATACATTTATTTATGTTTCAAAGGTTTATATTTTGTATGAG
This sequence comes from Sminthurinus signatus, assembly GCA_019776565.1. NCBI lineage: Eukaryota > Metazoa > Arthropoda > Collembola > Symphypleona > Katiannidae > Sminthurinus > Sminthurinus signatus. Next base: position 28,625 of record JABASP010000481.1, read on the forward strand.
CTGTACTAAACAACGACAGGTTATCAAAACGATCCGTATTCATTATTCTTATTCAGAGTTTTGAAGTCTTTGATGAAGATATAATTACAATATCAAGACCGCCTGGACTGTGAACATTATAATAATTCTTGTCATTTAATACAACTGATTCCGTGCTAAAAGCGCTCTTTTCACAATAATTTCTTTGACAATAAATGCAAAGGAAATTTTTTTGTTATGTAATGCATAATATGTATGCGTCGTGATTTTGGACGCTTGAGAAATAAGTTGAATGTATATGAGATGTTAACTTCCGGCTGGTACATATACCAAATACTGAATACCAAAAGAATCTACATTTGTACTTTGGTACTTCAGTATTATATATTTTGTACTTGACGACTACCAGTTTTAAGCAATTATTGTTGGTAAATATTATACTATGATGATCTAGTGAATGAATCACATCGCCGTACCACTGTCTACTGTACACTCATCTTCACAAACATGCTCATGGAAGAAGTAAGTAAATAAGCTTCTATACATCTATTTTTATCATCCTACTCCAACTCCAAACACATACACAGCACTCTGCACTCTGTATTTATTTTACACGACCAAGATAGAATAGAAAAAAAAAAGAAAAAAAAGGAGAAGCCGGTGTTTGGTTTTGGTTTTCATTTTCATTCATTCAAATGTTGAATCAATCAAGAAATAACCTTCATTTTCCGGTTCCCAAGATCCACAGGATCTCACCCTACTTTTATCAAAGACAACGAAATGAAGAAGAAAAAGCAAGGAGTACTCGTACGTCTGTTCAAAGTATAACTAAAACTATATTTATGTATGTGCTTTCAGAGCACACAACTACATTTCCAATGTTCTGTGTTCAGCGTTCACTATGTAGTACAGAGATTTTTAAATAAGAGCATTATTAAGCAAAAACACTTCAATTTTCCAAGTACACACACCTTTCTTTTTTTCATGCAGGCACTTATACTTTATACTTACTCCTTACATGTATTTTGTGTTTTGTATTTCACAACTTTGAACAGAAAAACAAATATGAAATCCTTTCTGTTCCTCATGCGTCTCAAGTATCCTGTTTGAGTTAAATCATCATTACTGCGCACTGTATGCCGCAACATAAGTATTATTATTATAGATATTGTCATCATCATAAATACACACAAATGTTATACATCTTTGCTGTAAAGGATCTAAAGGTAATAGAACTGAAGATGAAGATGTTAAATGTGCTTTAAGTTTAAGTCGCCAAGTTTAAGTTTAAGATCTTTGTGTCTACATGGACTATGGACTATGGACATTTAAATTTGAATAGGTTGCATGAGTAAAGGCGGATGGAAAAGATTGAATTTTGTTTGCTCATTTGTATAGAAATCATGTGTGTCCTTCGTCCTTCGTCCTTTGTCATCTTTATGTGGATCTGGATTTTGGATTCTGGATGAGGATATGCTATTGACATTGAAAGAGAATAATCAGAATCACTTTGAAGACCAGCAGAGAGAAAATAGTGAATAGAGATCATCGTCTTAAGTTACGCAATCATCTCCTTTGAGTTTTTGGTCTTCACTCTTAACTCATTCATCTTTACTCAGCCCTGTCCTAAAATAATCTAAGACGAGGTCCATGTTTGAATTTTTTCGTTTCCGTAATTATTTTTTCACACAGTTTTCCTAGTTTTCTGAACACAAAATCTAAATACGAATCGTACTGAATATTTTAAGGCAATACGAAATACGAAATTGATCTAAATACTGTGCACTGCTACTGTACATATGGCACAGATTTTTCATGAATAAAAAGAGACGACTGCATACAATAGCTATGCATATGCATGTACTATGTACAATGTACATTGTACATGCAAAAATACATGTGTTTTGATAAATTGTAAATTGGTATGATAAATGAGCGGATTAGATGGGCAGTGACAATTTTACCATAGTAAAAATGACAATGTAGGAAGTAAAAAGTAGAAAATAATAGACATGCTGCCACCATCATTGATCAATATCAATATCAATATCAAAATGATCATGTGTACATAGAATAAAGAAGAGACGACCTTTGACTTTGGGACTTGTGTCTGAAATACGGAACTGTTCTGGTTGTACTGGGATGCGTAGCGACTGTCTGTTTTTTAAGGGGTGTGTACATAAAACGCACAATGAGAGGATCATATCCAAACAGATAACAAATGTTTAAATGTACAAATGTAAAAAGAATCCCAAATAGATCAAAGGATGTATGCTGAATATGTATTGTAGAGATGGAAGAAAAAGAGATACAAAAAAAGAAAAGGTGTCATCCTCTCTCCTGTCCATGTTTTACCTCTATTCATTTTATTCCGTTTTACCCTCCTTGTCCAAAAGTCAAACGGCAAATGGTGTACACTGAATCCTGAGTTCATTTTTGTATCACTGAGATGAAAATAATGATGCTTACAAACCTAAACTTGTGGCGTGATTCAAATTCACATTATTTACAACTTACAACTCGATTGTAAAAGACTCCAATTTAAGTTAAGACGGAAATACGGAGACGTTAAGTAAATAAAATCATCTGAAAAGTGGAATCCAGAAATTACATTTTATTAACCTTTTGTTCGAATCTCGTTTCATTTCTTGTAGGAAAATATAAAATACTCGTGATTTCAATTTTGGATCGAAATTTCATATTGCAATTTGAAAGGAAAATGTAGAAGCAGATGGAAAACAGCAGATTGAATGTACATTTGTGTTTGTACAATATATTGACTAGGAAAATCAGAGTTGACTGGGAGTTTCATTTCTCAATTAATAAAAAAGGGAACAATGTGCTGTCGACATAAAACTAATGGTTTCAAATCAAAATATTGAATTCAAATTCAAATGAGAGCAAAGCCTAAAATTGCCCATCCTTTTTTTTAAATAGATACAAAACTGACGAGGGATTGTAAAAGCTTTCTATTCTAGATGCTTTCTCATTTTTCTCTGTAAACTTTGACACAGGAGCTCAAAGCTCATATCAGGAATCAGATGCGGGATGCTGGACTTTGGACGTTACTTTACATGAATGGCTATGAGCTATGAATATTCATGTATCGGTCACATACATAGGAAAAAGCTTACGTGGAGTGTACTTTTCGATATTCCCCACAGCGAGTCATTGTAGTTGTTACAACAATAATGACAAAATGATGCTAAATGTACTGTCTATTTCTATTTTAAAAGGGTCTGATTTTTTCACATTTAAAATCAACGGCTACACAAAACACAAAATACAAAACATTTATCCTTAAACGTACATGTTACATTGCACATTGTACATGCGTCTCATATTTTTGAATACTCGGTTGAATGTCCAGTTTTGAAAAGATACTTTTAGCCACACATGCATATTGGATACATCAATACGTCAATGCTTATGTAAAGCGTGTGTACAGCATACAGTACCCATCATCTGCATTTTTAATGCAAAAAACTTTATAAAATGAATCTCTGTTTCTCTACCTGGCCATGACAATCACAGTAGTTTATGACCCGACTCCCTCTTTTTTTATACACACTGCACACTGTTAATGGACTAATGGCTCGTGATATATATGTAATATGTGAAAGTACGAGTAGAAGCAAAAAATATTTATTAAAATGATGCACATTGCATATATTGCGCATATTATTAAAAATAGTAATGAATATTCAAAGGGTTGATATTTAATATCTGTATGTACACCGAATACAGAGAATACAGAGAGCTCTGGCTCAAAGTGGGAAAAAATGAAAAGCCAAAGCCAAAACCAAAAGACTTGAAAGCCGAAAAACGTCCCTCTCTTTTTCTTCCTCATTCGTATAATATTTCAAATGATATATGGAATGTGAAATGTGAAACGTGCGTGCCATGAATTTTGTATTTGTTCTATGAACCGAACCGACACACGATATGATATGATACGATATCAACCGATGGGGTGATTCGCACCTTTTTTCAACTGTGTTTTGTAACTTCTGCTGAGTAGGGCAGTAACTGCATAAGTATTACGTATACATATTCTTTGCTCACATAAAATATGAAAATCCACAATTATTATTACTACTCTTTATTCTCATTATAATAATAATAATAATAATATTCTACATATAATTTTATACGTGTGCACAAGTCTATTCTTGTCTTTCTACTCTTCAACACACATGGAAATGTTTGAATATTATTAAGAGTTTTTACACTACATTACTCCACATTACACATGAGCTCATTGTTCTTTGAGGTATGCATATAAATCTGTCCATGTGATGGCGTTTTTACTTTTTACTCTCAACCTTTTCAGTTTCCAGTCCAGTCCACCTGATGACCGGCCACTCTGATTTGTATCCAGTCTCTACATACAGAATGTAGAAGATATTCATGTATTTTATATGTATGCACTGTGCATATACACAATCTGATTATGACTACGATTATGATTAGCAGTATCAAGTATCAAATATCAAATAGCTCTCGTGTCCATTAAAATGGTGAAAAGGGGTGACTATAAAAAGCTACATGATAAAAAGCATCAAGTCCGCACTACACTAAACGCGGAAGGAAAAGTGAAAGAGAAGTAGACTGTAGACACTAGACACATGAAAGCAAAAAGACAGAGGAGAGGGGGATGAGACAGACAAAGGATGAAGCACAAAGTTAATGCATACATGCGTCTAGTATCTACGCTGGCAAAAAAAATAAAAAAACTTTTTATAGTGAAATGAACAGAGAAGAAAAGAAAAGAGAACGGCTTTTCCTACTACAGTACAGAGTGCATAGTGCTAACGGTATGCGTTATGAACTCAACGAGTCGTGAACAACACATAACATTAAACAACAGCGCTTCTACGATCTACGAGTATCTCTTGTTGTGTTTTGTGCTGGATGCTGAATGCTGGATGACGCAAAAGCAAAAAACGTGCTTCATTTCACCACACTTTAGCTATTCATTCATAATATTTTTCATGTCTTTTGTCCCACTTTACATAACTATACACCGCACGCATGTAAACTGTAGTACTAGACAAAGTGACTTAAAAAGAACTGAATAATGAATACTGAACACTAGCTAAGACTCAATATGAATACTACCGTACACGTTTTCATATTTTACATCCTTAATTCACAAAAATAAAGTTTTTAATTTAGGATTTAGCACTCGTTTTTTGAGAGCCTGTAGATGTGTAGATCAGAGAAAAGAGTGAAAGTATAAATCCAGTGTATTCAGAATATGGAGATGCGCCTGTCGTCATAATGGGGTAATGTATGATATAGAAAAAACAAATAACAAGCAGCAAACAACACATCAGCATGTATATCTATGTATATATGTAGAATAAGTGCAGCTTTTATTAGTATGTCGTACTTTAAAAATTAATGTGGATACTATAGATACATGTTTGATGGTTCAGAGTTTATATACATAATACAAACGACATACGCCTGATGCTCATTGGGGAAAAATTCTGTTGTATGTTGTATTTTGTATGTTGTATGTTGTATGAGATGTAATGAGTTCAGTGTGGCGTGTCGTCATAAATACTAAATTTTCAAAGCCATTCATATTTGTAAAACGGAACCCGGAAATTTTTCATCTTCCCTTTTCAATACATGAGGATACTGAAACGAGTACATACAGTATCATTTCATTGCACATTCTACATTCTACATTGCACAGGTTCACTGTACTATTTTCTATACAACGTACAAAATCTGTGCTCTATGCTTTATTTTATATGTTCCGGGTATTAGATATTAGATACTAGATATTTATTATTTTGTATGGTGCATGTACGTAGTCATAATTTTAAAATTCAACCTATGCACAATTCACAATCTACCGTCTACAGATTTTAACAGTCTTTTTAATTTATGCATTTTAATTTTAAATGTCATTGGCAATTCATTCAGTTGTTGAAAATGAAAGATCAACACACATTGTCAGGCTACAAATACAAAAGTAAAATGTAAAATTGTAAATCCATGTGTGTACAAAGTTGATTGACGGTTGGAGAGTACAGTCAAAGGGTAAAACGTAAAACGTAAAGAGTTTGAAGAGGACTTGTCTTTTGTATGCTTAAAATCATGAAGTTTTGAAGAAAAAACACTTTTGACCTTTCTTGAGTTTTTACTTTTTACTTTGAAAGCATGACCATTGAGCATGGAGCATTGAGGATGAATCAAATCGATTGATTTATGTAAATTTTTCTTGTAAAATGCTTTTGAACGTTTCTATTGATGTTAAATTGTGGCATTTTAAATTTCAACTTGATTGATACATGATACATGATACACGATACATACCACCCCCATACACAAATGAATGTACATCAATATACATTATACATCCATGGTTTACCTATCTAGCTAGATAATGTAATGTAATGTGTTTTTCTTTTCCATTTCCCACAATATTTTTTCAATAAGAATGCAGATTTTTCTTAGATGGATGAGAAACGAGTATGACGAGGAAAATGTAAAATGTAAAGTGTACACTGTACACTGTACAGTGAATGATGATGAAGCATGACGTTCTCTGTCTCACAATAATAGTAAAAGTAGTAGTAGTAGTAGTAATAATAATAATAATCTATCCACAAATTTTCAATAGTTTGCATTTTGAATGGACTTTCCTGCTAGATGAGCATCTGTGTACATCTGCGTGGGAACGAAGAAGAAGGTGAAAGGAAATGCAGTAGATACATAGTGCATATAGATCTACGTGGATCTATAATGTTCCTACAATGTACACTGCACACTGCACACGTAGACGGAGAAAGAGAAAGAGATAGACATTATTCAGAGAAAAATAATGTGAAATGTGAATAACAAGACAAACAGTGCGTATATAATGAAAAATGAAAAGATTCATGTACATACGCACAACATAGAGATTCCGTACCGTAAAATCCTCGTCTATAACCTCCACTTTTAAGCCCATCTAAATAGCTGTGAATATTCATACAAGCTTACCGTTTATCCTGTGAATCCTGAACAGATTTTCTTCCATGGTTGACGGTACTGCTGCGTTGCTGTATGTATGATGTATGCACATTATGTATCATGTGTTTGATGTTTGGTCTGGTGGTTTTTGAAAAACAGAAAACACATTTAAAACCGTAAAATGTGAAATGTAAAATGCATGTGTAACCATTAACGATACATATTACATGAGTAAAACTTACGCACAAACAAATACATATACAGAGAGAGAGAGAGAGAAATGTATCAGTTTGTTTCGTTTCGTTTAGTTCATGCAGCAAGTTCATACTCCATGCATATGTACAGATTATAGAGTACAGAGGCCCAAGGAGAATGAATCTATATCGTCCGCCTATTTCTTTTGTATTTATGCAAAAGAGCCAACAGTTTTGCTGTTGAGGCAGACTCCATGATATCCTAGTGTAATAATGTTCCATGTACATGAGATGTTAATGATACATGCTGTACTACATATTCTATACTCTATATTCTACACACTAAAAATTATAATGGATTCTGTATCTGGTGAATAACTAGAGGTTGTACGCATACATAAGGTACATAAATACATGCGTACATACACATACGTCGTCCAGTTTGTTAGTTTTAGTTGTTGATAGAAAAAGTATCGAATGGAAGACTGCGCATAAATTCTCCATAAATAAATCAAAAAAGTATTTGGATATAACAAGAGCATCTGATACAGAGTTTGTTCTCTTTCTCTTCCTGATTCATTCTATAGAATATTCTAAATAACTAATAATCTCTGTATATGTATACATTGCACATATAAGACCATGCACCTCCTTTTTATTCTTCAGTTTTTTTTTCTCCTCATCCAGAGTGTATATATTTTTATACATATTATCAATACGCACATACACTAATGTCGCACTGGCTCTGTCGGGTTTTTTTCATCCAGCTTTTTTGTTCTTCTTTTCCTACAAAGAGTTTACAACCTTTGCTCATTTTCATTGTTTGTTATTATACATTATACATTTATCTACCGTTAGCCTCGGCTAGAAATAAAACGAGGTCAACTTTTTAATTTTGCACTTTGACATTTAAAATTAAAACTGTTTGTGGTGTACAATAAAAACATGATCTGACTCCCATTAATAATAAATAACACTTCTATTCTAAAATCTGAAAAATCAACTTCTACTTTTATATTTGATGGTTGTAAAAAATGAATGCGGAAGTTTATGATAGACCAAGGGTTCACTCATACTTCATTTTTGCTACTAACGACTGAATTTACAATGTTTGCAACCTGATACTTTGGCTTTTGGGAATCTTTTGCGGTCTCCTTCCGCATTTATGTCTGTATATATATAAGTCCGGTCATGACTTTTTCCCAAGAGATGATAAATCGTCTTTGGAAATTTGATTTTGATATCGATATTTTTGATATTTGAATTAAATTTAAAGTTGAATTCTTTTTTTTGAGTGTACAGTGTACAAACAAAATCCAACCAGGAAATAGAATGGATAGTCTGGATTTTTGATCATTTTCATTTGATCACTTGTTTGTTGATCGGTGATCAATGATCAATGATCCACATACTTCTTTACTTGTGTATGCGTAAATGGAATTGATTTAAAAAGTGAATCAGAATTCTAGGATCTGTATTGTTAATAATTCTGTTACACATTTTTACTGAGCTGAACTGGTAAGGTGTACATTGTACATTGTACATTTCAGACTTCCGAATCCGAATGGTTGTGACTGTGATTGTGATGGTTTTGTTTTGTTGATTGTGTATTATATCTTGTGGCCTTTAAATTGAATCAAATTGAATTGCGTTCCACTGCATTTTACTTTAACTTTACATTTGAATTTTTTCAATGTCCTCTCATACTTTTACATGTATGTCTGTATTCTGTATTCTGTATGCACTGTTCACTATACACATGAATGAATTTATTGCTCTTTTACCATTATTGAAATTGCTACATACGCAGCTGTCTTTCTGCTTTTCTCCCGTAGTTGGACTGCACAGCATACAAATACAAATAGAGTCAGTTGGAGAATGTAGAATGTAGAATGTACTTACTTGCATTGAAAGACAGATAGAAAGCTTGGGGTGTGAAACGCTAGGACTTTGACTACACTCTACACTCACTACATATTACATATTACGTATTGCGTATTGCGTATACCGTTTACTAGTACAAGTTACGAGTTACGAGTTGAGTTAGCCCATGGAAGAGAAGTTTTGGAGACTTCATTGACAATTGACATTTGATTTATGTACAACATCCACAGAGTTCAGTTCAGTTTACGTACCATCTAACTAATATAAATAGACGACGAGACTGACGATGATGACGATAATAATAATAATAATAATACAATTTCTATGCATACATCTGTATGTACATAATATCAAAGTTTGTCGGTGCATTAATATATTTACAGACAAAACATGGATTGAGAACAGTGCACACATATAAACTACATAGTCTATAGTGTACAATATAAAATACACAGACAAGCAGTGATTACAATATCCATATTCAATATTAACTAATGATTCGAAATGTTAGATACATTACTTACATGAAAGTTCCTGGTACTCTGATATTTATTCACATTTACAATTACATTCACTTGATCATTATAGGAAATGTGTGTAGAGTGTAGAATGTAGACTGTGGATGAAATACACGGCACACTAATATTTTTTCTTTCATTTATTACACTCATTCTCATTCTCACTCACAAACACATCACTTTCATTCTGCTTCATTTATCATTGTATCTGTATTCTGTACTCTGTATGCTGTATGTCCTCTTTATTCTTTATACATCCGATATCATATCATATTAATGACAATCTTTGTTGTAGATATTTTATATTCTATAATAATAATAATAATATTATACTCTGTACTTTCATCTTCCATGTGTTGCTATTTTGAAGCAGATGAAATACAACTCCGTTGTTCAGCCTGTTTCAAATTTTTTAGATGAAAACCAAAAAAGAAAGCCACCACTGCGAGTTACTAGAATAAAGTTTGTTGAAGTAATCTATCTAGAAAAAGTAGCAAGGTTATTAAGAATTTTTAGACTTGAATCAATCTTTACTGTGATTATACTGCTTTTAAATAGAAATAGTAAATGGTGGAAATCGAAAAGTACAAAAAAAGATTATACATTTTGAGTTTTGAGTTATGAGTGAAAATGGTAAATATCGTAGTTACAGCAAAAGAACAAATTTACAAAATCCACGAATTTACAAATGAGTTAAGTAAACATATAATCTGTGCACATAATGTAACAAGTTCTTTTAGGGTGTATAATGTTCAATATTCAATGTATACACTGACAAAATATCTACGTTTACATAATAACAGAGATAAATTGAAATATATCCGGAAAAAGAGCAATGGCCATTGTAATATCATGAAGCAGTAACTTACTATTACACATATCTGTACTACAGCTTCAACGTATACATACATACATATATTTGTTTGTTCATTGTCCATACTCCATCCTCAAAACACACATCATTTGATCCGACGACTGACACACCGAAATACGTTTACACATTACGCATTACACATTACATATTACATATGCACCATTCATTCCAGAGAATGAGAATGAGACTGAGGAAGATACAGAAAGAGAGAAAAATAGGAAATGAATTGGATGCCTTGTGACTGGAGACTGGACTACGTATTATATGTATCAATAGTATGAATATGTATGTAGGCTTGTAGTTTTGAGTTATTCAAAATGAGTGTGGGACAACATCACGCTTAACAGTGCCAGTGCCAGTGGAAGCACTAAGCTGAGAGAACACAAAACAAGACAACAGCAGAGAACAGAAAAGAGCCTCAAAATTGGCATCCGAGTCGGAATCAAAATCAGAATAGAAATAGTGAAAGAGCGTAAACAGAATTTTCCCCCAAATGCAATTCAACAGTCCAAAAAGTACACATACACATAATGCATAATACATAATGCATGCATGTACCATGTAGAATGGAGAATGTACACACAGAGAAAAATAACTGGAAAAATAGAAGATCAATACATTACATTAGAACGGCATAGACTGGGTATTGACTATTGACACTCCCCAAATCTATCTAGATTCTCCAGTCTCCATCAGCTTTCAACTTTTACGTTAATGCATATTAAATGACGATTTACGAGAGTGAGTGAGATCATGTATGCTTTTCCACATCTATTTCAACTGATGATAAGCGTATCGTGCGTCTATAGTCTACACTCTACAGTCTACACCCTATGTATAATCTAAATGCTTCTGTCTTGTCTCTTGGCCACTACAATTCCCTCATGGATCATGGAAAAGGACTGAATTTTCAGATTTTATCTTACAACTTTCCTCCATTTCCACCCCTTCCCTTGAAATCATCTTTTAAATTAACTGGATCGCAAAAACCACAAAAACCTTTTTTTCTCCATGAATTGTATTTGCAAAAGCTATCAAAATTTTAAATTTAGTTTAATTCTCATCTTCTTGCATGCAGTTTAGAATGACCATCGATCAAATCAGTTGTTAAATCACAATTCTGATTCAAAACATTGAAATCCATTCTTATTCTTATTCCAAATTTCAATGATTCAAGGTACATATTTTATCATTTTATGTACAAGAACTACTGAATTTTGAACAAGAATGTATGTATAGAAAAAGAGTAGACTTCAAACTCACCTCCAATTTGAATATTTCATTATACATGTGAACCGCACCTTATATGCCCTATGTTATGTTACATGCCATAGTGTATAAAGTAGAGTTTGAACTTTTTGATCATGTGCTCTTTTGATTTTGAGCTCATTTAAAGTAAAATGAACAGATCGACTTTGTTTAACTTGCGTACACTTGACTGGAGCACAGTTTAGATTTAAAGTCTCAAATTTTTATTTCTCTTTGAATTCCAAATGTGGAGTTTTTTACCTAGTGTGCCATACATATTATATGTAGAATGTAGCGGTGTGATACATGAACTTATGTAATTCCAGAACAAATTTTGTATTTGAGGTAAAATCCAAGGTAAATAAGTACATAGTCTAATACTGAATATATTGTAGAAAGAAAGTTTCCTCTAGTACGCGGAAATTTAAAGCTAGAAAATTTCCATGCAAAGAGAGAGAAAGAGCATAAAAGGAAAGAACTGTAGTGTAAAGAATTGAATTGAAGCGAGAAAAAGAGAGACAGAGAACGCAAAGGACAATTCCTCTCACTCGTCGTCTATTCTTCTCAAGAGTTTTTTCCCAGTTCTCTGTACTTTTTTAACACCATCATCTCTCTATTTACTTTAAATGTTTCCATTAGCACAGGGAAACGGTCTTTACTTTGCTTTACCATTTTGAGTTTTGAATTTTGAGCTTGAAGCTTTGACATGCACAATGTACATTCTACAGATTTTTACATTTTACACCGAGTATTTCAAGTTTGAATATATTATACTGTACAGTAACTGTACATAATACATAATGCATGGTAAAAAGTAAAAAGTAAAACGAGGTAGATGGAAAACCTGTATATTTCTTTTCTTTTCTGTACAATTCTAATCTGTATGCTGGAGTTGAGCTTTACACTGTCTACAATCTACAACTAGACCCTGTTTTAAATTTTAAACAGAGCTTTTTGATCCTTTCGAGTGTTGACACCTTTCTTCACTTCTTCTTTTGTTCTTTGGCTACTACTCCGTTCAATGCTTTTTTCAAACCAAGTATATTTTTCTCCATAATTTCAAATTCAGCAAAATCAACATTTTACAAGCTCAAAATGTAATATCATCAAAAATCCAAATGTTTCACTATACTAAATGGATAACATCGATAGAAGCAATTTAAAACACATATCACAATACATGTACAATGTACATTTATTCTCTGGTCTTATTTCTTATTTTTACTTCATGAACATTTTTTCTTAGCTATTTCTTTATCTTTCATCTTTCCCTACTTTTTCTAATTTTCCATTCGATTTCCAATGTTCCAATGTTTTCAATATTGAAAATAAAGGATGAAGACAACTCTTTTGTTACTCTTTTTCCATGGTTTAAACTATCTATTCATTCATTCATTGTTTGAAAATAGAAAATATCAGGCCGAGGATGAATATCTTGAATGTTGAACATTGAACATTCATGCTGCATACTATTGACTATTGACTATTGAAAGTCTCGTCTACTCATGCTTGAGTTCTTGAGATCATTTGCCATTTATATAAACTATGTATAATACAAAATGTATTTTGTAACTAGTAACAATATTATAACTTTTTTGAGCTGAGTCGAGTTTCACAGTATAATTTGAGATTGAAGTGGAACAGGGTTAAAGAAGAGGCTTCAATCTCGATTTTCCAATTTATGGATTTAAAAAGAATGTGTATTCTTTAGGAGAAGCTTTTACTTGTAAACACATGAAATGAAAATCCCCTTTTACGCTTTAAACTTCATGTAATTACACTAGATTCTAGATTTTATAAGCCCAAAACCAAAGTTGAAAACAAAGGAACTAATTCAGATTTGTACTAAAAGAAATCAGTAATTTCATGTATACACAATGCAACTAGATGAAATCAGTATTCAGCATGCATTTTTGTGTAGAATAATAATAATAATAATAATAATCGACTACGACTACAGGAATTGATGGTGTTGGATCGTTTTTTCTCAAATAAATTGACAAAGTATGTAAACATTTATTGACAGCTTTACAGTTGAAATGTAGAATTTCAGCTTTGTCGAACTATCATTATCATCGTCATATCTGCTTTAAAAAAAGTGAATTCTATATGTGATAACAAAAGACGAGAGACGAAATACAAAATAACATGATCCACCTTGTGTCTTCCGGTTTTTTATTTTCTTTTTTTTCAATCCTATTCGTATACAAACGCATGTACAATGTACAATGTACATCAAAGACCATGTATGAAATACAAAACCGAGTGTAGGAATGAAAAATCCGAATCGAAATAAATATTATATGGAACTCGTAACGCTATTATTTAATAATTGTTATGGTGCAGCCCATATTCTAAATGATGTGACAACCGATAATTAAAGTCTAAAGATAATAATTATTACATCAATCTCTAATACAATATGTGGGACTGCCCAGCTGAAAAAAAATCAAATCTCAACATTTCGTCTACTAATCTACGTAGATCTCACTCCTCACTCCTATTTATTATGTGTATTGTGCTCAGTGCACACTTTGAACATTGGTAAGAATATGGACCACAAGTACGATAACCAAAGACACGTAATATTAAATATTATGTATAAAAGTACACGCCTTAATTCTCAATGTACAGCTTTCACTCTTGTTTTTTTTTTCAATACATTTTTCATTTTTCCTTTCATAGATGATAATTTAAACAAGCTGTTGGAAATTTGAAATGGGGAAATGAGCTACATATCTAGATTTCAGATCTGACATGGTCTCAAGTTGAAAAAGCTTCTGTTTTTACTTCTGTGTTTAACATTTTTTTCAGGAGAAATTTGCATACATCAAACATCAGTCATTATGCATATTTAATATTCATGTTTTACTACAAACTCCAAAGTTGTATATGCTCAAGAAAAAAATCCTGATTACATAATAATATGCAAATTTCTTGGATGGAGCCAAGACTATTTAAATTTTGAAACATGATGGACAAATGAGTATAAAGAGTAATAATCATCATGGACATGTAGAACGGAGAATCTCTAGAAATTTTATACGGTAATCCAGTGTGTGCAAAGTACAAATAGAAAATGAGAAAATGGTATCATAAAATGTACATTAAATGTTTATTTTTTTACAGAAAATGTTAAGAAATACCCTCATGTTTTTAACTTTAACGACAACTTGAAAATCATCCTCAGCTGTAATAATTGGTAATTATTATAATAAAAGTGTGAATTTGGAATACTACATGGTCCTAGTTCCTAATAAAATAATAATGGAAATCATAATTATTAGTTTTTTGACGAGAAATTAATCCAAAATTCAAAGCTCAACCCCTCATGTACACACAAGATGATGTTTCTTAGCCTCGTACTTTCTTTCTTGTTCTTTTTCATAATATATGATTATGTATGTATTCTCCACGTGTATCTTTTCTGTACCAACAATCCGATTCACAGTATTAAGCACAAAATTAAACTTGAGACGAGATATTTCAAATATTATGTTGAAAATCAAAAAAGAAAATAAACCAAGAAAGAGGAAAACCTTTCAGGCCGACATACATAATCAAGATTATGTACATAACGCCTGCTAGTACAATCTACAGTCTACAATCACGAATGAACGATGAATATCCAACAGGTACGTAGCAATTATGAATTAGGGAGCTGATGCTCTTCATTTTTTTTCGTCTTCTCTTTTCTCGTCTCATCTCACCTCAAAGTTTAGATTATACTTACTTACACAACGTCAATTGTTGCATCATAAAAGTAAAAGTAGTGCATGTACAATGTACATTGTACATGGTATGTAAACATATGTTAGGTGTACAAATACCGTATGTATCTCATAACAATGGCATATGTGTAACGTGAAAATAAAACAATGCATTATGCATTAGAGATTAGAGCACAAGTACAAAACAGAACAGCGATACGAAATATACAAAAGTTGAACAAAAGGCATATCAAAATCTTGTAGAGTGTACTTTGTATAATACTACTATAATTATTGTCTAATAATAAATTTTTGCTTCAAGTTTTCACTTTCAAAAAAACTAATACAACTCTACATATTATATACATTATACTTGACGGAGGTGTACAATATACAATTTTAAGGAAGTCATGTATTCTTTTATAAATTAAATTTAAAATGCCCCCATTCAAAGTTTTTTTTTTTGATAATGAAGGTGAACCAAAGGAGTTTTTTTGTTAACTATTTTACATACAAGATAATGATAATGATCATGATCTTCATATGTGATACGTGCACACTCCAGTCTCCAGTCTCCAGTGAACGCTCATACTTGCTTTCATTCTGTTTTACGAAAAGCTTCCAAAGCGTTCAAGATGAAAAGATGAATTGTTTTTCTCGTCGTTTGGATCGTTTGTCAAGTAAAACACCATCCTGTATTTTGTTTATGTATACAATTTATACATGTATTTATTTATTATTTATTTATAGCTTATATAGTAAATAAATCATAATTTTCCACATGGATAGGTCCTGTTTCATATTCATTATGTGTACTATGTATTATGCATGTAGATAAAATTGACCACAAAGACTCTATATTTCTTCGCTTTTGTCTAGAAAGGCTTTTGTTCATTTTGTATGCATAGCTTTTGTAGTTTTTTTTAGTCAATAACACAATCCACAATGTATATAATGTAAATTGTAAATAGCTTTACATAAATACTTCAGTCTTTACATTATCATGTGCATATAGAGTGTGGAGCATTTTGAACCAGAAGGAGATTACAGTGTGTATAGATTGCAGATATGTTCTTCTTTACATGTCTTGCTTCACCATCAAGATAAATAGAGAACAAAACGTAAAGATACTAACAATACCCTGAAAATTTGGATACAGCAAAGAGCAAAGTCTGGAGTCTGGAGTGGAGTCAGTTGTGAGTTGTGAATGGTAATATGTGTGATGCGTACATGTATACTTTGATATATGTAAAAAGAAGGATAGAGTCTTTGGAAAGCATTAATTTTTCACGGGAACAACTTTACAGTAACTCTTTGACCACAGCGTACAGCGTACACATCTATGTATGTATCCATGAAAATGAAAAATAAGGAAAAGAATCGACCAGGAAATGTTGAATTTTAAAAGTATACATTCATTATTCATATATTCCAAAAGTTCTACCTAATGTTGTATGTCTATAGTGTAAAGTGTACATTGTACGTAGTACGCAGTACAGAATATGAGCTTGAAGCCTGGAAGAGAAAGAATAACAAGCTGAAAAATGATGTGTGTAATATAATTATATATATACTCGCTACATACACTGGACTCTGGACATATACATATGTAGGCGTTTACTTGTATGTTGTATGTTGTACTCGTACACACACACACGTTAGTGAGTCCCTCTACATATTTACATGAAGATGCGTAGAGCGAGTCAAAGTAGTAGTCATGTATGCGTAACCCTTACCTCTCCTAACCCATTCTGACTTAAGACTTGTAATAATGAAGAAGACGGAAACTCCTTTTTTTCTTCCTTTTTTTTCTATCTCCATGTACCTTTTTAGATATTTTTTTCCTACGTTTTATATTCCTTTTCCGCAACTACATATTACATATAAACGACTGTACACTGTATACATTATACAAGTAACAAGAAAGATGAACCTGTGCATAAATATTGTACAAAATACAAAAGTATTTTACTATAAGATAATTCTTTTATTCCTTTCCCTTTCATTTGATCTCTTTTTGAATTCTGAATATTGAGAACTGAGAGCTCAACCCAACAAAGAAAATAAAGATTGAAGAAAATGAACAGAGATAGATATATGCATACTATGTTGTGGATATTTACTATGTATAAAGCATAGATAATAGATAGATACTTGTATTGTACATGGAAAACTACTTATCTCTCTATTAATAAGTACATTTCCATACATAAACAATTGAATATTTGTCCATTATTATTATTATTATTTTTATTTTTTGAAACATTTACCAAGAAGAATAACAATAATAGTAATCATTATTATTATTATTGTTGTGAGCACATGCAATAATTACAGGTACAATGAGGAATAGATAATGTTTTATAGGAGGATTTTGTTATTACACTGGAACTTGGAACTGAAGTTATAATAATACGCTTGAAGTTCAAGTCGAGTTGAGCTGAGAGTCTCTCTACTCGAGCTTGCAGAGTTATGAAATACTTTGGAATGTTAACTACTACTACTAGAACCTCAATATATATAATATATTAAGGGAACAGGGAGTGTATATATTTCTACCATATACTTCTGGACATATTTTAAACAACTACAACTATACATGTACAGATACATAGCTATACTCACGCACATAAAGTTTTCAAGTGCATTCATTTCATTTCATTTCATTTGAAATTTGAACAAGTACCTACCTTGACTTGTCTTGAATGGTTGCTGGTTGGTCCTTTGTCCTTGTATATATATATACTTATATATATTTATATATCCTCCGCAGCATCTTGTATCATCGCTGGCATGGACAATGTACAATACATATGATATTTATACATATACTATATATGCATAACTTTATTTAACCACAGCCTTTGTATTTTGTATTTTGTGTATAGATATATGTAATATATTTTAATATTACAACAAAATAAAACTCATCAACAAACGACCATGTCAACACTGTAAAATTCCAGCCATCCAAAATTGACAACCATCATCTACTCCTACATGAAAACTTGGAATTCAAGTCAATTTCAATTTCAATTTTTCAGTTCCTCAAGTCTCAAGTCTAAAGACTCAAAAGTCTAAAGGCTGAGATAATATTATTGAAAATGGAGATTATCTATGCTCTATGTGTACTTATATTGTATATGTATATGAATATGACATTAAAATTCAATGTTCAAGGTCTTAGTTTTTTTCTTCTTTTTTTCCAGTATCTTTTACAGCTGTCACCTGTCAATTTCGGAAATATGACGAGTTGAAATTTTACACAAGCCAACTACACATTTATGTAAACTAGTTGAAGTTACAGAGATTAAAAAGTGTAAGATGTAAGATGTGAGTAATAATAAAAAGTGACTGACAATTGACCATCGACATGCTGTTTTATGCTACTGGAAAAATATGTAGACAAAGTACGACATTAATTATCAGTAGCTTTTTGCACTCTAGTCTCTAGACTCTATAGAATTGATAATTGGCAAGTAAATAGGGAGGAAAACATCACTGATGAAATTATGTAATTAAAACAACAGCATATGGAAATTAATAAGAGCAAAGAAGAAGAGCAGGTTTTATCTTTTATCGTATGATTCATTTCTATACGCAATACGCCATATCACCTGTAGAATAAACAATATGGTAAATCAAAAGGACAAACACAATATACAATAATTACTGTAATTATAATTACTGTCAAGATTCCAAATTCCAAAGTTACTGTGCCATAATCATCATCATCAGCGGACTTTGAAGATAAGAACTGAAATGTAAAGAATGAAATGGAGAAAAAAAAACTACTTGGACACAACCATATACATGTGTAAAAAAAAAGAAAAATATACGATCACATTGATAAATGATCATACGAAGAGAAGAGTACAAAAGCAATAGCACAGAATTGTTCAGTACAGACTACAGACGAAGAGGAAAAAGAGATGAGAAAAGTGAAGGAAGAATTACAAAGTATAAGGTACTTTCAAAGTGTCTATAGATAAAAACGAGACTATAGTATTCAGTATTCAGTCTATAGATTACAACATATAACCAACTATAAAGGAATGATGAAGAGCTGGACGTTGTTTTGTTCCTCTTCTTCCTCTCTCTCTCTCTTTCTGTCTATCCCTTTGTCGTTTCTTGTTTCTCCGAAGGATAAAAACAGAAAAAGCCCTGAAGGCCTCCACACACTAAATTCACAGTTGTTTTTCTCTCTCATTCTTTCTCTTGTCCACCACCATCCACCGAACCAAAGTACATGAATTCGTACCAAGTACTAGGACAAGCCTCTGTTTCGAAATTTAAGCATGTAGCATGTACATGATACATGTATTTACGACAAAATTATCTAGCTGCTGTGCCATGTACAATGTGCATTGTACATACATTTTCATATACAGAGTGTATAGTATAGAGCATACATACATTTGTGTGTGTATTTTGTATACTTGAATGTATAGGTAAATGAAATTAAATAACTGTTTCCTGTAAAGATTAAACATTAATGTATTTTTTTCTTTCCCCTTCTGCCTATACATATTTACAAGGTATCTCGTCATGTTCATCACCTAGCAAGGATCATTATCATCATCATCAACTTCATCAGACTACTACTGCTACATGGATAATATTGATTATTAAAATTCTCCATGTAAAATACCACACATTATTACTTATGCTCCGAAGAAATAAGAATGCTCATGATCGTGTCTTTTTGTGAATATGGACATGAAATTTCAATGTAGTACGAAGGCACACAAAGATAGACTTCAAGTCCGTATACCTTGTACCATGTACACAACTCCAACTGAGACAACAACCGACAACATGATGTACAAGCAATGAGGAATGAGCAACAGCAAAACTCTCTCGTTCTCACATCTTGCAGTTAACACATAACACATAACATAAAATGAAATACAATAACAACAGTCAAGAATTAACAGAGATGAGATGAGGAGGAAGGAACGAGAGACTTGAAAAGTACCTACACACACACCAACAAATAATACATCATTATGTATGCAGACTTACATGGTGGCAAGCATTTCTTTTCCCCAAGTTTCCAAGATACATGGTAAAAGAACTAAATGAACTTATGTGTAAAATGTAGAATGTTATGTTGAAAACAGCAGAAGGATTCAATTATTGATGATCAAAGGGAGACACTTTAACACAAGTTGCAAGTTACAAACTATTTGTTACTTTTTACAAATTACAAACCTCAGTAGCTTGGAAATTTTATCTATATAATACTTGCAAGATATTTTTTCCATTTCCCATAATTAGTATGTGTACGTAAGTACATACTCTGATAATTTTATCGTATTGTTATTGTTTTTATAATGTTATAAGTTATAATGTATTTAAAATAATGAGAATACAAGTTGATAGCTGAGAGAATGAATCTTGAAAAGCTCTGTAAAGTATAAGCATGTAAGATATGAAGGAGAAAAGAAATTTTGAAGGCAAAGCCTATATTCTATATAAGTAAAATAGTAAGATGAATGTAGAATGGAGATATAAGATCATTAATTTCATGAATGTAAATTTAAGGGTACAAAAAATACTACATGCATAAATGGATCCGATTCTTATACAAAGGAGATTTCATAACGTTTCATTTTTCAAGGTGAAGTAACGCATAAAAATCTCAAGTTATAGTCGTAGTGACACAAAGACTATTACAAACTCCAAAATTTAATGCATAAAGAAGAACGGTAATGTTGTGGACTGTAGACTGTAAGAAAAAATATGGCCTACGGTCATAACTGAACTTATTTGCTTTCTGCTATAAGGTAGTTGCAAGAGGGAAGAAGAAAGGAATTGCATGGAAAATAATATAGTATCCACAACAGGTCTACAACTATACTGCTATAAAAGACTTGAAAATCCTAACGCCCACACTTCTTTTTCGTTTTCTACTTCTCCGCCGTCGTCGTCGTCTATCTCTCTCGTCGTTCTTTTTCTCTCTCCCATCCCATCCCAGTTGTATATATATTTTTTTCAAATAACATGGACAGCAGTAATAGTTACACTATGCGTTAACTTAACCATGTACATATATGTGTAATGTGTGTATATGATCTAGCACAGTGTAAAATATCTATAAAAGCTGTCTCTCTACATAATATACCGAATTCATGTATAATATATACATATATCGTGCTCAGCATGTTCGTGTTATTGTTGAAAATGTTGAATAGAAAAAAATTGAGCAATACCAATACAAAATACAACTATACGTGTAGATAAATGAAGTAAATACTACATGCTCGTGATGCATGATATTTCTATGTATATGTATGTTGTAGTGAAACTACCCTCATGAAAAACTGTATGATTTTCAAATACCAACATTTTACATGGAAAATGTATTGGAAAAATACATATGTATACGTGTGAAGCATGTATATTATTATTATCGTATTATTGTAGTGATAGATCTATGATAGTACTAAATTTTGTACACATGTTAGTATATACATAATACATAAGATGTTCAGGTATGTCCTACGTACCACATAATATTATACATGACTGTAGTCTGTAGACTCACCAACTATGAGACTTTAAGTATGCATGTGAATATGAATATACATATGTATATGTATAAATGTGTAAGAACGAACTACACTGATAGAATTCTGTTGAAAAAATCTAGGGAGCTTCAGTGAACTTATTGTTTTCTCTCTCTCCTTCTCTCTTTCTGATATTCCAGCCGACTTTACACACAGATTTTCCTCTACATTGGATTTGCTATGGAATTCGAAATGCCAATCATCTTGTCGCACTTCAAAAAATGCCCCAGCTTTCCACTATATACTATACTTTCTTCAACAATTGTTCATGGTGCATCCATATATTATGTATACTCTAAAATGTGCATGATATCTAGTATTATCGTTTTCGTTTATTTATAATGGGTATGTGTATGTATGAGCGGACAGTTTATCTCTACATATGTGTTTTTCAAAGTAATATTTGTTTCTAAATTTTCCCCTTGTTTATTTGTCAAGAAAAAGAAATGTTTGATTTGACTTTTTTTACTATTTGACTCTATTTTAAATTTTAAACTGACACTCCTTGAAATATCAGAAATCCTCCCTCCAAATTCTTTCAAAGTTAACATGCAATGATTATTTTTAATCAAATATAATATGTATATACATATGTATCTAATATGCAACAAAAACAGAGGAAAACTTTTCTCTCCCAAGAGAAATCCAAATAATATAACAATACAAGTTCGGTATGTAACAGAAAAGAGGAAAGGGTGCTGTTTTTTTTTCGGAATTTTCAGTGTGCAAAAATAAGACTGTAAGAATGTAAAAAACATATGTCCGTATGTGTGTACCAATGTTATTTATAAAAAAAGAAAGAGATTAACAGATGAGATGAAAAAATAATAAGAACTCTGTTTTCTATAGTATAATTATAGTCACAGATATGTATGTATATATGTATAATATATAATATATATAGTTATTTCCTTTTGTGTAGGTATTCACAAATACTTTATTTTCGTATCATCATTAATCATTAAGTTGAATATATTATACCGTATAACATTTTTATATAATATAAAGAACAAAAAACCAAAACAGTTTTAAAATGAGTTTAAGTAAAGAATAGGTATGACAAAAATTATTACAATAATATTCATATACATACAAAATGATATGTTTTCTATCATTGACAAATATTATATGTTAAATTATTTACGGTGACTTAATTTCAATACACTGAGTTCAAAGACTCTTGTAAAAATTAGAACAATAATAAGTAAGTAATAAGTACTATAAGTACACACAGTCATTTTCATGATAATACTTTCCTTTTGCGTCTATAAAATAGGTTATATTATGGCCATCATTATCAATTATCAATACAGAGAATAGAGTCTCTCTGTATCAATTTAACACAATA
>JABASP010000482.1:0-51918 GCA_019776565.1 Sminthurinus signatus
AGGAAAAACTTGATTCATATAGATTTCATTTGAATTTTTCTAGATGGTTATGTCTCAAGTCTCAAGTCTGAAATATACAACGAGAGTTGATGAAGAATTAGGCAACTTCATTGTACAAAGTAGATAGAGAGTTCAAAATATATTATCTATCTTGTATTTTGTATTACTTCCCTTTTGCATAGGAAATATAACAATATATGGCTCAATTTAATCATTTTCTATAATCTTTTGATTATCCAAGACTAAACAATACTATTTGGTACTCAATAGAGTAAATATATGTACAGATATGGTCAATTTATGCAAGAGCAACTGACTAAAGTCAAGTGACAAAACAACAAGTTAATACATACCACAGTTCCCATAATAAGAAAAAATATATCTTTGTATGATGTATAAGCTATCGTGAAATGATATATGAACAATACAAATATCAATTTTACTTCATTTTTTTATACAGCGAGTGTATTACAATGTAAGTATAGAGTACAATCATATAGTAATTGCTAATCAAACCAACAAGCCAAATACGAACATTTATACATATTTGAATGCCATAATTACTATATTGTTGCTAGGATTTCATAATGAATAGGTATATATACATTGGCAATTGGCAGAATCCAGAATAAATAGCAGTAATAATTCAATGATCTTTTTTTTTAAATTTGTATA
Source organism: Sminthurinus signatus (assembly GCA_019776565.1). Taxonomy (NCBI): domain Eukaryota; kingdom Metazoa; phylum Arthropoda; class Collembola; order Symphypleona; family Katiannidae; genus Sminthurinus; species Sminthurinus signatus. The sequence goes on from JABASP010000482.1 coordinate 676, forward strand.
TCTGTTTATATATTGTATGTATTGTTAGTACTTTTCTATTGTAGTGTGGATTTACAAGTAAATAATTTTAATATCTTTTTTTTCTATTTTTCTTTACGTCTAGTTTGTTCAAACAAATATAAAACTGACAGTTATATAGATGAAGTCACGGAATTTTTTAACAAAAAAAAAAGTTTTCACAGTACTTACAGTTTAAGTACACACAAAACAAAGTTATGCTTCTTTATCAAAAGTACCAATGGAGTGAATTTATAAAATCAAAACGAAAAAAAAATTCTTTTTTTCTTCTTCTGTACTTTCATGTACATACTACACAATAATAATAATTATAATAATATTAAATAGGAACAACAAATATAATAACTGTACTGAAATAAATTGAACAAAGTACGTATATTTGCGTTTTTTAAGGTACAGAAAAAGAGAATAAGACACCTGTTTTTGTCAGTATACTAATAATAATAATAATGATAGTAATAATTGTAATAATGGTCAGTTCTATACTTCTTTTATATATATGTACAAAACCATGCACAAATGCACACAGAAATTATTGTGGGGTTTCATAGGATGTAGGATACAAATAATGAATTTTTCCGGTGAAGAACTTTGTAGTTTTCTTGGTCAGATCAAACCACAAGGGCAAAGTTGATGGGATTATGATTATTCGAGTTTTATATGTCTACAGAAATGCTGTATTTGGTCTAGCATCTAGTATTATTCTACATATATGTGAGAATATTATGACGTATATGTGTGTGGTTGAATGTAAGTATGAATATGTGGAATAATTTGCGCTTTAAAAAATGTTGATTCTTTTGAAGCATTGTAGTATTCAACCAATTGAATGTATATACATGTATCTATAATACAATGAGATTTTTGATGTTTAGTTCTTTAAGGAGTAAATACATATATATATATTGTACACAGTACTTATATTATGGTATTGATGATTTTATCAAGTGCCTAGTATATTATAGTTTAGGATAGTTTTACCTTAGCTCATGTACTGTCTTTCTCGTTTCTTTTTTACATGTAGCAGCACTACTTGTATCTTGTATATAATATATGTTCTTATCTTGGAACCTAATAAAATCTTGGAATCTATTACATACTAAAGTCAATGTATTACTACATTTGTAAGTAATTGTAGTTTTATAACTGTATGTAGACATACATTGTACAAATCTCGCTTACCATGTGAGAGTACAACTTTCCAACAGACTCCAACCACCTGATTTATATTCTTCTTCTTTTTTTATTTTGCTGCCTGGAAAAAGTCATTGGGTATACATAGTGTACGATTGTATTTTGTATTTGTTGTATCATCATCATTATTATTATTATTACTGTTGTGTACTTGGGGATTCTCTATTTCACACAACATTTATAAATATATATATATAGATAGATATATGTATAAAATTTACATATTTTCAGTATCTGCTTTTCAAGATGATAGAACATGGTACTTTCTTCTTCTTCTTCTTCTTCTTCTGAGTACTACGTCTTGTTCGTTTACTCTTGTTGTATTTTTTTTTTACTCTACCATGCTTGACTTCTTGAAAGTGAATTCATGTTTTCTCTGAAAACTATTTTATTGAAGATGAAATGAAAGTAATATCAAATATCAATGATATTTTTAGTAAAGCACCTTTGAGGTTTTTATTTTAAATATTGTTTGCTCCAAATGTATAAATCTATAATATATAATTTATATGCTACATAACAAAAAAAATTCAAGATTCTTTCTGTCTTCACTTTGAAATCACTGATATAAATGAATACTGTGTGTGTGCTGTACCTTTTTTACCCTCTAGTTTTCTAGTATAATACAGTAATTAATAATAATATAGTCATTTAAGTACACCCTGTTAAGAGTATGATGATAGGCCACAATAACAGATTATATAGATTACAACAAAGGTGAAGTTAAAGCTTAAGCCATTGAAAGAAAAGAAAAGTGGTTTCAAATGATATGCTTGATTTTTTTTTCTCTCTTTCACCCGAAAGAGAAAACACCGACACTTTGACAGTATAGAGTGTAGTTAGTATAGGATCATCCTATTAGGATGTATAGCATTGTACACACATGTACACATGTGTGTATATATATTATTATAAAAGATCTAAAAGTTAATGGTATAAGCTGAGAATGAGTGGTAATTTATTCTAATCGCTTGTCAAAGACTGTTTTTTTTTCTTTGGGGATTTGTTCAGTCCCCTTTCGGCATGGTTATTCTTCAGTGATGAGGTGGTTGATGGTATTCCGATTTTATGATGTTAATGAAAAAATACATGCTGTAGGACTGTATGATGCTATATATATACGTAGTATTACGTATACCATACCGTGAAATACAATGGAATAGTTTAAGACGGATATAGCATGGATCATGGATAATACGGATTGAAATCTTTGCATGAAATGGTTCATGTGGAGAACTGGAGAGAGTGAGAGCTTTGTATGGAGTCCATTTATATAATAATAATAATATTATTATTATTATTATTGGTTTCTCATATGCGTGTGTTTCACATATACATTTGCGTATATTTATGTGTGCTTGTGTCTGTGTGTATATGTGAGAGATTAAGAGAAAAAGCTTTTGATTGAGATTCATGACCCGGGTTTTGAAATAGGTATATATGTAAAGAGAAAGAGAGCTGGCTGGATAGGTTTAAACTATGGAGAATGATTCTTCTCTATATCTCTCTCTCTGACTCTGTCTTACTAAAAGGCTCCACCCAAGCTAAAGAAAGAAACTAAAAGAAGAGCCTCAATGGCATGTATATTGTGTATATGTTTTGGTTACATTACATTATGAAGAGTACAACATTGAAAAGTACTTTATTGCACTAGCTCAGATTTAGATTTGGTTTTGGTTTTTTGACTTGGACTTAGTGGTGGTCGCCAACCTTTTTCACGATGAATTTGTTCCCTTAAGGCCCTTTAGACTGACTTGAGACTCCAAAATATACATGTATATACACGCATATAAAGAGAGGCTTGTTTAAATTTTCGTCTTCTTCCTCATCTTGTTCGGCTTCGGCCTTTTGGATTTAGACTTGACTTTGGTTCTTTTCATAGTTCTATACTCCATACAAATAGAACTATTCTGTAAAGACAAAAGGAATCAAGCGATTATAATCTAAGGTTCTTCATTCCTTGTTTTTACGTGTACACGGATTGTGGACTGGATTGTGTACAAATGTATAATGTATATGTATGCATGTATTGAAAAGAAGTATCTGTATTCCTATGGATCCTGAATCCTGCATAAGCTCATGCACCCCTTTAACCAAGGAATGTATCAGGAGGGTGTGTTCTTTTCAGTTCAGTTCTCTCTGACTCACATTCTCCTCATCCCTTTCATATATTCTCTTAGCTTACTTGCGACTTGTTTCTATACATGCCGGTTCCTTTTTACCATGTACTCGTTACATAACGTAATGGAACATAACTTTTAGGACAACACTATTTTGTATATTTTTTCAGTACTCCAACCAAGCACTGTATATATATAAAAAAAACAAAACAACAACAACAAAAACAACATACAACAAAGGGTTGTATGATCATAAGTGTACACTTTCTTTTACCTTACGTAACCTCATTAAATATTAAATGTTCCAGTGCCAGTGTAATAGATATGTGGTGCAACTAAATTCATATTGTATCACTTTCTTACTTCTTGTCTCTACTTTGTATATTCCTCGTTTCTCGTTTCCATACACACGAATATGTTAAGATGCTCCTCTTCATCGTTTAGTAAATAGTTTTGTAACATGTTTATATAGTACATGTAATACAATATACCTTCTAAATGTTTTTCAATGGTCACACGAATCCCGTGGAATATATACGGAGGGAGAGTGTGTGTGTGTCAGAAAGAGAGAGCAATTTTGAAACATTTTATGAGTAAGAATGAACACACTGAGAAAAGCACGGGTGAAAAGCACTATAATTGCACTTCATTCTGGAAAATGAGATGTTCCTTGTCTCAAGGCTGACTTGACTCATAACTGCCTGCCTGCTTGACTGACTGAATTCTAACCTGGAACACTAGTACGCATAAAATGATGATGATATGTGTAACATAAATTTCATAGGCACCAGCAACTTGTGTGTACCCTTAAAGTTGTTTTTTTTTTTACTCTTTTACTTGAAGAGCGTGCTCGTGCAATCTGATTTAGTTCATTTTCATTTCCCAATAGCTCCCTCCTCAGGAGTCAAGAGATTTGAGATTAAAATTTATAGATAGAAGCACATGCATGCATGCATGTATAATATATATTTTTATATATTATGCATGGAGAAAAAAAAACGTTCCAGGCAACTAACTATGATTGTGAAGACGATGAAGGAAGATGAAGTAGAACAAGAAAAAAAACCAATTTCAAAATTCAGATCCAGCCACGCTTGTCTCCCTTATCAATATCAATATTCAATTTTCCGATCCATTCCCAATAACTCCTACCTTTGCTCTGGCTTATGTTTTTCTCTATCCACAATCCACATGGATACAGGTTCTTTTTTTCGTATTTGCAGTCAAGCGTGGTAGAAATGAGATCGTATGAATTATGAATTGATTTTTTGCGTTACGTTTTTTTTTGTTTACAAAATTCTTCGACAGTCTGACGTCCAGTTGCCTCATGTACTCTGTATTTTCTATACCTCTGTGTAGCAATGGCTTTATTTATTTGTATTTTTTTCATGTAGTAATGTTAATTGTGTTGTGGAATTCCAATGTCAGTAATCAAAACCTACATATATGTGTACATGCATAATGTATTTATGCATTTAATAATATAAAAATAAATAATAAATACTGACATTTTCCTCTTTCTTATCCACTCAAATAATTATTAATTATTTTGAGCTGAGCAACATTTTTATTTTATAGGATAGAGTACATAAAATTATGATGTGAGCATGCCAGCATGACTGCGTAATGTATTACATAATGTACATATGCACTCGTATTTATATCTCGTGTCTAATTATCCGCAATTCAATTCAATTATACGAAAATGAATTCAATTACTGTCACTGACATGACTTTGAGCAGGGAGTCGAAGCGCACCGGAGTTTTAGGGAATTATAGGAAAGCGAACGTAGACATTAGAAATTAGACATATATTTACAAACAACGGGAACAACAAGAGTGAACGCAAGCAAATAGTGAGCGAATGTGATACCATAAAAGTTCATCTCGTATTATTTAAGTTCACACATGCAATATTGAAGCTCCAAATTCCAAATCAGAGTTTTGAATAAAAGTCCTGTGGTGCACACACAGTGTGCAATACATGATAAATGATAATACATACAAAACTGTACTGATTGTATTATTTTTTTTGTTTACAGTTTTATTCTTGTACTACATTTCAATGGATTTTGCATTCAAAATCCATACACGCACCTGTAATTGTATCAGAAATTATCCTCTGTCGCATGTACAGTGTAATGTATGACGTTTCCTTCTTTTTTTTTAAATTAGGACGATGTCAAATTATGTTAGATGACTCCTGTAGTTTAAAGACCGTCTTTAATTCTGAAACTTTGAAATAATATCTTGAATTTGACTTTTACTATTTCTAGAAACATTCTTACAAAAAATTAAACCCTTTCCCTATCGTTTGTATAGAAAGAGAAAAGAACATGGCACTTCTCGTCTGTCAAGTATGTACGTATTATTATACTTCATTTTGTGCTTAAAGTAGAATGACTTTACGATAAGTTTTTGTCAGACATTCAACATTGAAGAGATTCTGTTTTTTTTTTTTGCTCTGGTCTCTGATGCTTGAGTGATCACCCCATCGTCATCAAACATCAAACTGCATGATGCATGATGGAAAAAGCAAGAGCCAGGATGACATTGAAGTAGTTATGCTGAATGCATTTTGAATTTATTCGGACTCCTGTGTACATTTTGTTTTCATAATGTCATTATCCATTATCCATGTTTAATTTCCTCTGTGGAAAAAAAAGTATTTATCATTTTTCGTGGACTTCTTTTCCACTTTTTCATGTAAAAGTATACGACGACGACGTTTGTTATACATTCTGGTGTGTATACGTAATCCTCTTCATACCTTACATTGATGACTGTACTAGTTCGTGTGCTCTTGAAAAATAAAAATGATATAAAAGTAAATTTTTTCTTGGTCGTATTTTTCCACATTACTCATTAAATCTATCCACTATGTACAATGGATATAAAAATGTGAATGATATCCATATAATTTGCAGCGCAAGATAATTACATCAAAATTCAGTGAAGAAATTCCCTGATAAAAGATTCACTTATAAAGATTTTCATGCCTGTGGGAGAGATAATAAAACTCTCACTATCTGTATCTGTCTTAATTCTTAATTCTTAATGTATGAAGGAATGATTTAGATAAGTCATAGTATGTGTGTAATAAGTAATTTATTTAATGTAGAAAACAATAATAATTTATATAACATGTTACCTATCTGTCTATGTGTGGTGATGATGAGTAAAAGAATTGAATAGGATTGTTGTCGTTCGGTTAATAGCTCTAGAGCCTGCCCACCAGCCACAAAAAAAAACATCATCAGCATCCAAATTACTAATACTACCACTATTATTATTTGTACATTATACATTATACACAAGAGGAAAGAGACAGCTATAGACATCAATAAACATATTATAGATACCTATACTCACAAAGACAAACCATGTCTAAATAGTGTATTACAGAAGTACAGGGTAGGAAAATTAAGTGGTATGGGAACTACATATTATGTAAATACTTAATGTTCAAATTGTATTCTTAAACAGCAGTGTGTTGATCAAAAGTTCAGCCTTCTTTATCTTTCTCTGCGTCTTCCTTCTGACTATTTTTTTGCAATATGCAATAAACATACATAATGACTGCATGATACATAATATTTAATATTTAAATATCCATACATGTATACGCATCTGCATTGTTCATTTTCTTTTATTATTAGTAATTTGGCATAGAATATGTGTTAATATTATTATCTACCTATTTTAATATAGAAAGGAACGAATACATGCACAATGCACAGTGTACAGTAAAAGTATCAAGTATAGTAAAAGAGTGTTGTTGTTTTTTTTACATATTCTCTAAACGAGAGGGTATTCTTCATCTTCTTGTTCTTCTCTTGTTAAAGTTATGAATACTACACAGTACACACTACACACTATGTACATAAATACATCATGTATTATACTGTATACTGCAGTGGATATGTAGAGAGAATATTATTATGAGAGTAATGTGTCAAAATGAGATGTGCTTGACAAAAGGGTGTGTGGATTCTTCGTTCAAACTCGCTGCATGAAGCAAATGCAAATGTGCATTGTGTACGAGTCATAGGAGAAGGTGATGAATGACTTTAGTACTAAGTAGCCAGCTTAAGTAGTAGTGATAGTAGGAGCAGAGGAAGGAAAAGTATAGGTAGTAGTCAAATACCATAAGAAAAATACCCCCACACACGCATTACTCTTTTCTTTCTTTCTCTCTCTCTCCCTCTCTCAGTCTGCTGTCTCTCGCTAAATACTAAATATTCCCTTCCTCGGTTCCTATGTTGTTATAGTTGTTATCCTCTGTACACGTTTCATCAAATATCAAATAGTATTAGTTAAACCACTAGCAAAAAGGTAAATCAAAAATGACAGAAGCACTTTTGAATCATTTTTTTTCTGCCTTTCCTCTCTGTCTCTCTCTCTCTCTCATCATGGTTTCTATCTTCTATCATACCATGTAATATTACCCCATGCACATGATATATTATGGACCATGTTGATGAGAGTGGACTATTTCTGGCGTTCAATTAGTGAACAAGAATTGACTGTCTATTATCATAGCTGTAGGTGGAATGGATTGGTTTTTGAATTTCGAGTTTTGATTTTTCTCCTTACGCTCTCTTCTTTAACTTGAGCTTTTATAAGCTATCAGCTTTAGATGAATATTATAAGTACAGACTACAGATGTTGAACACAGTTTCCTTTCACAACTTATTTTGTCTCAATAAAAAGATACATGCACATGTACATCTAGTTTTATTCGCAAAATATAAATCACTCACTCACACTCTTTCACCACACGGTCTGTCATTGTCATGTCACGTCAGTTGTCAATATATAAATCTCCTTTTAATTCTAAACGTGTGCTTCACATTTCACATTCCTCAAACGGAAAGATTTAATATATATTACATTTCATGCTTGAATTATTACTATTAGTTATATATATATATGTATTTGAAGAATTAAATTGTATTTATTTAGAGCGACAGCTAATTTTCCATAGGCAGAGACATCATTTTTCTTGTAAGATCGTAGGATTGTTTCACTCATAATAATAATAATAATAATGAGCAATTGTGTGTATAATATTATCATTATTATATGGTTTGTATTGTTTTTTTATTCACATTCTGATGTAATATGTTTTATTGTACTATGTACAATATACAGTACGGAGGAGGGTTGTATGTTCTATCTAATATCTAATACGTGTCCAATACCATAACCATGTGCGATGTGTGATGATGTACGTGACGTTGTTTGACAGAAAAATGAACGACTCAACATTTTTTGGCACTTGGTCTCTGATTTTCACGTGGATTTGTAATAGAAGAAAGGGAGAGGACAAGAAAAGAAAAAAACAGAGACAGAGTCAAATGAATCAACAACAAACTCTTAAATTGTTTCTTCTTGAGATTACATACGATATATACATTATAATGTGCATGACTTTTGTCTATGTGCAATATAGTTTATAGTTGTGCATTTCGCATGTCACACATCACAGGAACATCCAAGAAATGGTGTATCTTGTATGTAGTTGTACATAGGTATATATACAAGAGGAAAGCATGAACTTATGCAATATGAAAAATGAAAACATCATAATATTATTTTATCACTGTTTATCAAGAAAAAAAAACGTGTAAGCGGAACTGATGCACTACAGACAGTAAAACGCCCACAGACCACATGACTTTTAGGGTAGTACAAATCGGGATTTTATATCTTGATTAGAACTACAGAATTTATGTACATGGTCATTTTTCTTCTCTGTCTGATTTGTCTAAAAGGATTTTACTACTACAAATTGTCTAAAGTCCCCAATGTAGTGTGAGCACTGTCTGTAGTCTGTACAACTTACTACATGTGTACTATATGTATGTACTGAATATGGTAGATCTGCTCAATATTCTGATGATGTACTCAAAGAAGAAAGTGTGATTGTAAAAAAATTCAGGAGTAGGTTGCTTTACATTGATTTCGTGAGTACTGATAGCAAAATTGTGCAATCCCACTTGTAAAATATTAAACCATTGAGACTCGATACTTGAGACGAAACATTAAAAATGTTGCTTTCGTGCATTATTTCGTTCCACATATCTTTTTTGAAATATTGTGCCATTATCCATTATGATGCTTGGTTTTATTTGTCTAATCTTTAATCTAGAAAGAGTTATTCTTTTAGTTTAAAAATCAAAAAACTTAAATCATGCATTTTGAAGCACTTTGTAAGAGGAAATGCAAATAGAAATGAATGATTAAGAATAGTAAAATAATGTACAGTTTAAGCCTCGTAAATATGGGTTTAGCTTATTTAAAATGTGTAAATGAGTATGATTTATGTAATACATTATGCATGCTAAAAGTAAATTCCTATAATTAACGTTATTATTGTTTTGTGGCTGTAATTTTGGTCTTGTTTTCTTCAATTATTTTAGTATTCACGAATGACAAAGACTTTTTTTTTCTCAAGTTCAATAAACTGTTGCAGTTTTAATTGTTAGATGTGAGTTTTGAGTTTATGTAACTTTGTACATTGTACACATGATTATAAATGTATACTATGTACATGCGTGAGTTTGTGTTTACTTTGTGTTCCTTTACTTCTTATTATTTTCCATGAAGTTACTTTAATATGCCCAGATACATGCATGCATTCTGAAAATGTCCACGCACACGCACAACCACCAATGACTTTTTAAAACAACCCTGTTCATACATAATTTATCATAATGGTTGTTTAGATTTTTGTATTTTAGGTTTTGTGACTTGGAGTGTGCGGATTTGTGTGGGTGTTGAGAGTCAAATTAGTTGCCTCACTGTAGACAGCAGACAATATTTGTATTCTGTACAATCGGAATCAGATATTTAGATTTCCATGTTCAGTTATGCATTCATTTGTAGACTTGTAGTACAAAATATGAAGTATGATGTGTATTTGTTCATTCAAATTTTTGTATTAGTTTGTACTTTGTACTCACATCATGACTTTCAAGTCATGTTAAGATTATACGTTATACATAAATTCTTGGTAAACTTTAAATATTTGTATAAGAATGATTGGAGATTGGAGATGAGCATAGTAATTTTTACTCTGTTTTGCTAGTGCATCTTTGAATTTGAATTTGAATAAGAATATTAGTGCCTGTTTTAAAGGCAATTTGTTATTTGTTCCTTTTGTAATCTATGAAATGGTTGCATGATGTAGTCAGTTTTCTGTCTGTCTCTGTCTCTTTGCTACCTTTTTTCCATTTTGTTTAGTATTAGTATTGGAGTCAAGTACGCATTATTTTATTGAAATTCTAAAGTGAAAAAAAAACAAGAACAGAACACTGGCTGATGTACAACGTAAGTACGATGTACGAAGTTGAACATCCCAACATGGAATTTTTTCTTAGGCTGGCCTCATCTCAAATCTCAAGTCTAAAATCCTCTGACTTGTCGGCCGATCTTACAATAACAAATGTACGGCCGTATGCCGAATAGATAAATGATACAGTCACCAGTTGCATCGTCGGTCGTCGGTGGACGATGCACTTCAAACACAATCCCTAATAGGATTATCCAGAAGATACATTAAACACGGATTTAAAAGGAATGAAAAGCTACTATGCTACTACTAGTAATACTACCTTTGAACTGCTTACTCACCTACACGGTCTTTAGTTAAATCTCTCAAGCTCATGCTTATGTTCATGTTCATGTTATCAGAAGTCAGATACGCGTATTTGCACAGATAAAAGAAATATATATGCCATAGATTTCTTTCTTTCTGATCCTCTCCCTTTTCTTCTTACTTTGTATTCTCCTCGTTTGTTACTCAGCTCAATTTTATGTATTGTGTTTTGTGTATTGTGTATTGTGTGCGCCGCTCAAAGTATACACACAGTACAGTGGTCAATTAACCCGAAACTGTTCAATGTTCATTCTTGTTTGTAAAGTCAAGTAGAATATTGAAATGTTTATGTGTCCAAATGTTTTACTCGTCTTTTGATCTTCTCTCTCTCTCTCTGTATTTTGCTCTATATCATTTAATTTTATGTATCAGACGGACAAGAGGTTCTTCAAAAATCAAAGTACACAGCAAACTTGTATACATCTAAACTTGTGTGCTTCTGGAATGTTAAAGGATTTTAATTATTAAGAATAATTTAACATATATAAAATGTATAGAAATTCAAATAAATAATTCTAGTACTGTGTGAAAGGACGGAACGTAAAGTCAAGTCAAGGAGAGGAAATGGTTCATATAAATGAGTGTGTATTTTATCAAGAAGGGTAATAAAGTTGGCTGTAGAAAGACGAGGAGGAGGAGTAAAACAGTTAAAACAGCAGTATTTTACTCCAGCTTTTGGCAGGTGTCAGAGCATTGAAATCAAAAGAAATCAAAAAGAGTCTACCTTATCCCGTCTTACATCGTACGTCGTATGTTGTACATTGCACATTGTACATTGTACATGTATGGACTTATGTTCAAATGCACTGAATACTAAATACATACATGTGTTGTAAAAATACCTTAGCCATCTCTTTCTCTTTTGTCTTCTTCTTCTTCTTCTTCTCCACCTTCTACTCCTACTCAGAGTTGAAACAATGTTCAGTTGTACAATGAAAGTATCACTGAAAAATGTAACCAACTTTTACATAGCTTGCTTCTTGCTACACGGAATAGTATACTTCCTAAAAGGAGAATCTGAGCTCAAACTCTTGTGTTTCTTATCATATTGTTTCACTACATTTATAATAATATAGTCACCGTCAAGGAGATGGCTCGATTTTGTCTTGAGGATTGACGTGACGAGCAGTAAGTGACAATTGAACTCGGTGAATAAATCTTGTATCTATTTTCTATTTCCAGTGGTTATGTTCTGTTCTCACAAAGTGCTAGTATTTTGATACCAGTTATCGTTCATCATATACACGTGCATATTGAAATATTATATTATGTTTTATATTTTTTCTTCAGCTCTAAAAAATTCACATATAGCTCATATTTTTCGCGATAATGTTTATTGAGAGAATTTGGAATTTGTTGGCAGTTTAATTTGTAGTAGTAGTGCATAAAAAAGCGTGATGTTTAAGGATTCTGCTTGCAAGCGTAGTTTTTAAAGTAATATGTTAAACATGAGAAGACACGCCAGTATGGTTCTTCCAGCTTGTATAAATAATAAAAAGAATTTCGTGTCCACAAAGACGACAAGATGACTGCATGGATATTACATGTACAAGTACAAGTAGAAGAAGAGACAAAGACTGTGTGACAGATTTTTATAAAAGAGAACTAGTAATACTACTGTTCATCATCATACATGAAATGTAAAATGTGTAATGTATATAGTGAATATGTTCTAGTGCATTATGATGATCTGAAGTTGACTTGAAGTTGTAGTGTCGTATTCCATTCACCACTCTGGGAGCCTCTTATAAAACACCAAATATATGCACCAAAGAACAAATAAACATGAGACAAAACAGTGGAATTCATTGTGTGTGGAGAACTGTAACAAATTAACTATGACATCACTTGTGAATATACACATCTCACTTGAGAATTTTGTTTGGGTACTTGACTTTCTTTATTTATTTTTTTTCTCTTCTTCTTCAGTTGTTCTTTACTCGTCGTTCATTCCTTTTTGTTTGGACTGCTTGTTAGACGGATGAAATTGCGGAGCGCGTAATGTAATATAATCTGAAAATGTTGTCATGATAAGACAAGTTTCCATCTTATTTTTTTTTCTCTATACTATCATAAGGCACATCACCTAGACTCTAGACTCTTGATTCTAAACTGACTGTCAGATTTTTACAAAGTAGTTCTTCGTATTTCTCTATTCTTTCATCATTTAGCTGGTTACCAGTTACCAGATACTTGAAAACATCACCACACAGGAATATTTAACCAAAAAAACCATCTCTTATTCTCTCTATCACTCTTTACTCCTTACACATAATATATATTGAACATCTTGTTCTATGCAAATTCTTGTCATGTTATTAATTTTGCATTTTGGGTAGACAGGCAGACAAATGCATGTCTAGATAGTAGATAGATAGATAAATAGATAGAAAGAAAGAAAGAAGATGGAAGGACGGTTTTGCTATTTTTTCTAACTCATCATAAGTATGAGAGTCATAAAATTTTTCATAGGTAGGTTGGTTTTTTAATGATCAACAATGGTTTGTATTTTGTATAGAAATTTTTTGAATTTTTTTCCTTACATTTTCCTTTAAAGAAAACACTATAGCTTTAACATAAAAAAATGCATGCGTCCATGATTTAAGTTTTGGTGAATTCTCAATTTACAAGGTGCATAAAAAAATACATAAAATATGCAGATTATACTTCAATAAGTAATATCTAATGTCTGTCAGACTCGCTGACTCGTCATACTTGTGTGTGTGTGTGTGTTTTTTTTTCTTCTCAAGTTTATGCATTTTAGTATGCAAATTTTATTTTGTACAATCTGACACATCTCATTCAATTTTAAAATGTACATTTCTATCGTCACATGTGTCACACTAATTTCAACCTCTCCACCTCTTTTTGTTTTGTATAAAAAATTTCAGGACAAAGATTTTTAAAGTTGGGCTTAGTTTCTCTGCGTTTTTTTTGTGTATTCACATGAAAATTCCTATTAAATTGTTAAATACTTTACATCCATCTTAAAATTAATCACTCAAACGGACACTAATATTTTAATAAATCTATCAGCTAACTATTCATTAAATTTATAAACTTTCCCGTACACATGAATGTTGAATATTAAATATTGAACATTGAATATAAATGAATGAATAAGCGGTACATGGATTAAATTGTGTCGCTGTGCATAATATCAAAAGTTAGAATAGTACAGGGAGTTGAGGAATTCAATTTTTTTATGCTTTACCACTTTATGGTGTCTCTATAGTCTAAAGAAACTTATTATCATAAATTCTTTTATAACATAGACATATAGAGAGAAGTAGGAGAAGAAGACCAAAATAAATATTTACCTATATTTAATCCAAACTGCCCTAGGTTATTGCCTCTTCTGTCTGTTGTCTGTCTCGTTATAAAGTCATAAACTTTCTGCCCAAATGCGAAATAACAAGTTGCGTTTGTGTAATTGCGGATAATTTCATATAAAAGGTAATGTTGAATCTTCAGTCTAATATATCGTATACATGTATATCTAGACTTGTCTAGTTTGAAGACGAACACAGATTTAAAAAAAAATGTATGTTATGAGATCCAAGATACAAGTTTATTATTACTTTATTAAATTCTAAATCCTAAATCCTCTTGTTCCACATGAGCATCGTTTCATGTCCATATGTCGTTATTCTGTTGACTTTGTTCTGCTTTTATCCTATGTGCTATAGGTTCAGGTCGTACATACTTGTATGCTTTTATAAAAGAGTTTCTCACTCTTAAAGCATGAAACATAATTACAATCACACATTGCACACAACAAAATAATTGCTTCACTTGTCTCGAGTCTCGAGAAAAAATTCTCACCTCTACAAATATATATGTATATATATACAAAATACATGTACAATATACCTGCAGATCTGTACAGAGTATAGAACAAGAACCATCTTCTCTTTTATACTGCCTCTCTCTCTCTCTCTCTCTCTCTTTATGATACTTATCAACAGACATCATCATTTCTCTAACAATCATTTCACTTTTAATTTTCGTCAGTTTCCCAATTAAATGCACCTCCTACACAAACAAAACGGCACAAAGCCATTGCTCTTTGATCCTTGATCTGATCCGCGCTACTCCGTCCTGTCATAGTTATTCAAATGACTTGAGATTTGAGATTAAACTTGGAATTCCTATACAGAATATTTCATGTGCATTACGAGAGCGTAGTTTAATTTTTAATTTGTACAACTCAATTATCTTCTTTAAAAAAACACATGGAAATTCGCGCCTCTAGTTTAGAGTATAGATTATAGATATTGTCAAAAATTCGCCTCATATTTGTGTATATGAGGTAAATAATAGCAAAGTAGTATTGTTTGTATGTATGGGTAATGGGTAAATTGTACAAAACATATAAAAAATGTATATTTGTTTTGTACAAGAATCGGTATGCAACTGGTTTGACACTGAAAAAAAAAACTAATTAAAAATGTTCACACTACAGCAACAAATAGTATTACCATCATAAATTACAGAGAACTTGTCAGCAAAATGTCGTTATTAATTTTATTACTGTATTAAATGTTAAAGGCTTTCAGCTTTCAGCTCTTTTTATTTTTACAAAAGGCAGTAGGAGTAATAATGCAGCATATTATTGTTAAACATGTATAGGATGTAGGCCGTTTATCATTTTATTATGACATTTATAACGATCACTTTAACACTGTTGACTTTATTTAATACAATGCAGACCAAACGTGTGCTCATAGGTTTTCATCTTTACCTTAATTAGTTTTTATTGCTGAATGTTTTTATACATGTATGCAAGTATTTTATACATATATATACATGAAGGTTAGGCGAATCTTTTGGAAAGTGAAACACATAAATCAAAGAGAATTCCATTTTAACAAATTTCCTTTGAAAGTAAAACAACACCAAAAAGTGCATTCAACATTCAACAAGTGCATCAATAAGACAATGGAAGATACCATTTTTTTTAATAGTAGCAGAATATCGAAGAAGAAAAAAGTGTGAGCGCTCGGTATAGGAAACATTTATATAAATCAACATTCTCTGATACGTTGTCTTTGCCACAATGTTTGTCGAACTACATTTTTCTCATGTGTCCTCTGTAATTATATCTGTAAATGAAAATTAAAATGGTAACAAGGCAAGTTTTAAATTAGATTTATATAGTTCTCAGTAAAAACCGTCAAAGGTTGTGTATTGTATTGCAATAAAGAAACGGACACGCTGATTATTATTTTTTTTGCAATCTATTTTTTTTCTCAAATTTGAAAGTACAAGTGTTATAACTTGTAGGTTAATTGGTAGTTTTGCTAATTAAAATAAAAAACTAGATGATATTTTGTCAAGGAATTCACAATTCAAAAGATTCTTCGATTATTTATTCTAATCAATGATCAAGCCTTTTTTAATGATAGTTATCAGACTGAAATTTCAGTTTCCTATAGGCAGCAAAATCTATCTGATAACTTGGATTACTAGACTAACCAAGTTGGTTGCTGAATTCAGTTGATCAGTTTTAACATAGTAGATAAATCTTGACTCACTTGAGGAATGAGGAACGAAGAAAAATTTATTTTTTCCTAAGGTTTTTACAAACGACTACCCTATGAATAGATTGAATGGACATGATAATACCTATACATTTCTTCAAAGTCTGATAGAAATCTACAACAGGGTTAGAGGTTTGAGTTTGAATCATGTGTACTCTTGTATGTATACATAGAAACCGGGCTGAACTGGAGGCATTTGTACTCTCTCTCCCTCTCTCTTTCTCTCTCCGTTTGTTTCTAATGAATGTATGCATGTTCCAAAGTTTTAAATAATAAATCTAACAAAAAGATAAAGAACGAACAAGTATACGAAAAAAAAAGTTCCTCAAATATGTAAGACAAGACAGTTTTTGTTGTACATTGTATATATTTTACATTGTACGCAGTACAGGGTGAAGAATATTCAGTGTAACAGGTAAAGGTATGTATACATGTGTGTATAAAATATAAAATATTCGATTTGTAAACACGATTGCTGGAGAAGTGGAGTCAGTGGAATAATTTATGAGCTCTATTAAGCAGAAAAGATTTTGAGCAAGACTAATTACTCGCTGGATATTTTTCTTCGATTCATGCTGATGTGTGGAATCTATTGTTAGGGGGTCCACAATCCACGCAGTATCTGTATATCCATTGTAAAAGTAAACCTCAAAAAAAAAAAAAAACTACAAACTATCAAGTCTATCGATTTCAATACACATTCATCCATACTTTTGAATTTCCTGACTGTCTAGTGTCTACTCAAAATACTATGTGCCATGTGTACAAAGTTTTGTACAGAGTACAACAATTGCCATTCCACTCGGCCAGCCTCGTCTGCCTCTAGCTGCTTCCTTTTGTCTATTCATATTAAACAAATACCTCTTGCACGTTTGAAATTTCCATCTATAATTTGTAGCTTTGTATCTATTATCTATATTTCTAGATTCTAGATTCTACATGTTTATTTTTCTCTGAGCAAATGTTCAAATACAAATACAAATATTTATGTGTTTTACATAAAATCCCATGTTGAGCATTGTGAACAAATTAGAGGATTTACACACATGCACTCAAGCACATGAGTTTTTCTCATCTTCCTAGTTCTCTATCCATGTGAAATTCCTTAGAGCAAAGCATCATCCGCGTTTCCCTTTATGCATAATAGACACAGGATAATATTATGTACATTATACACTTTGTAATTATTCATCCATTCATTATAGGACATGAGGGAAGTGTTGTAAAATGTCTGATGAAGCAAGTTTTTTTCCCATCTTTACCTTCTTTTACTTTTGTATTGCAGACTTTAATCTTGGGTTAGACTTGGACTTTTACAGTAAACAAACATGAATACATGTACTCATTGCTTAACCTTTACCCACAATTAGCCAGAGTATAATTACATTAAAAATGGGTGAACACACCAAATTCTACGTTTATATGATATCAAATTATCATTATTACACATAGTCTTTGAATATTTATGTATATTGTGTATTAGCAAACTGATTAATCCAAGTTGATTAATACTCTGTATATGTAATGTATAATATGTACTATGTACTATGTAATATGTAGCAAGCACTGTACTAATTATTACCTACATGAAATTTTATACTTCAAGTTACAGTAATTATTGTCTCATTTGACTATGCAAAAGTGTATGTATGTGTGTAGAATGTGTGTGGTAAGTTTATACTACTCTCTTTGTTTTTCTTTTGTGTCTTGATATCTGAAGTATTTTCTATGACTCTTTGGACATAGTAGATGCTAGATGCTGTAATATGATAAAGATAGATTTCGATGTATTCATTTTTCACTTGTGCCAACTGAGATTTCATCTTTAAAAAGTCGTCACATGACTTTTACACTGTAGATTGTAGATTGTTGTTGATCCATGTTCTTGTGTATGTTTTTGATTCAACATTCAACATGCAAAGATGGCAAGGAAGTCAAATTATTCAGATTCAGATTCAGATTTAACTATGCCCAATGCTCAGTACTAACTATGTTTGTTGAACAAATAAACATTAATACATGACGTGTACTACACGTTACACGTGAGTTGAAAACTCTTGTTAGGTGTACTCCAGGCATATGCTCAATGTTCAGTGTACTCACACATGATTAGTCGTCTAGCTCGTGTATTAAAAATTAACTAATGTAACATACTTAGTTTCGTCTTCGTCTTGTGCATCATCGTCGTCAACGTCGTCTTCCTTTTCATTTTCGTCTTCTTCGTGTTTTGTTTCTAATGTACATTGTACAAAGTCCACATATGTAGATTATAGATGCTTGTGTAATGTGTAATGTATAGGAAAAGGGAAATATCTAGGAATGAATGAGATATGGCCCATTAAATACATGCGTGAAGCACTTGGGTGAGGTGAAGTGAAGTGATATGCTGATGAAAATTCAACTTGTAACTTATACATGCACACGAGCAATGAGTAAGGAGTAAGGAGCAAGAAGCAAGTAATCCTATATAGGAGTGAACTAACTCCTTGTCGTTAACATGTAAAATAATATTTATCTGTAATCTTCAACAACTAGTCGTGCTATAATTCATTTGATTTTTACCTACTCACACATTCAGTCACTATTCACTTGATGCTTGTACATTGTACATTGTACGTACAAAGTACAAATACGGGCAACATTTGTAATATATAATATACATTGGATTCTAAATTCTAATACCGCTTGTTTCTCCCATATATGCACTATTGCAAGTGTAAAGTACAACTACAAAACAATAAATGGAGTGAGTAGAAATAGAGAAGAGATTACTTAGACCAAGAATCTACCGTGCATATAATATAATATATGAATATGTTCAACATGTACACTTTATATTATGGCTCCTACCTGCATCTTTTGGATGCTCCTCTAGCTACCACATTTACTTTTGAAACCAATCTCCATCCAAATTTAAAAACAAAAAAAAACAACAACCACACGTAAAAACAATAGTCAAAGAGTGAAGAGTAAAAAGTAAAAAGTGAAAGATAACAGGAGGATAGTCGAAAGAAAAAGTGTTGGACTCTTTGACGCCACGATTTTTCACAGCGTTATATAATTAATAGATTTTTCAATCGAAATTAAATCCAATGACTAACAACTAACACATTACGTCATCCGGCGTGCAAGAGGTTTTATTAATTGAGTGTCAGCACGATGCTCCATGCTCAATGCTTGATGTTCAATGCTCCATACTCCATACTCCCTACTCGCAATTCTGAGACACAGTATCTTTGTAGTTAAATCTTGCAGAAATATGGCAAATGATTCGTTTTTTTTTTTTTTACTTCCAAACACTTTAACGTCAAAGCTTTCAATCTTCTCACGAACACGATATGATATCATATGATACATGATACATGATTCATGAAACTTGATATATGATGATGATATGTAGAGCACATAATGGATAATATACAGGTTTGAAAACTTGGAGAAAATGTATAATATAATATGTGTAGCAGTTGGAACAATTTTTCTCTTCCTCTTTTCCACTCAAATTAGAAGTGGACAGGAAACAGTTTCACGAAACTTTGTCAGAATTTTCTTGAAATTACCAAGTAAAAAGAGAGGATGAAAGTATAGTGGAAACTGACACATGTGGACTGTAACATACTGTTAGTTTTGTTAGTTTCTTGCAAACTTGTTGTTAGTTGTTAGTTGATGAAGGGGTACATTAATAACAATAATGATAATAATGATAATAGTGATGGAACCATGCACACGTACCTAGTTTATTCAATTACGATAAAATGACTAACAAAGGTTCAAATAGATTAAGGAGTGAAATACATAAATTCTCTATATTATACTCACAACTCACAAGCATCTCGTGTTCTACTACCAAAGTTTTGAACATTGAACATGGAAAGAGCAAATAGAGAACTTCTGCCCGTGCATAACTAAGTATTATCGTCGTCTTCATTATTATTATGAATATTATTATCATTACCTTTACTATTACCATCATATTATTAAGTGTATATGTGGAAAACAACAAAATGCGTGGCAGGGAAATAAGTATCATGGATCATGGCAGTGTGCCTCTTTACAGTTGTATGGCAGCATACCTAGATGTGTAATGTATGCATATTATGTATTATGTATGATGTTCTTTTGGTGCACATTGTTGATGTACATATATTTCGCATCGAAAAAAAATGTGTATTATCACGCACATAAATCTATATACTGCCTTAAGCTCCACCACAATCCTGGGTAATTCAAACACGCATTTTTTTACTTCTTCCTCTCTTATATCTTATACATTAAGTATTAAGTATAATACAATGCAGTTGTGGAAACTTATGGGAAAGCTGAGGCGGAGATGGACGAGGAACGATGAACGATGAACGATGGACGATGGAACTTGTAGTGATATAGTTAACGCTTACAGGATGTTTGAAACGAGATAGAAATTGAATGAGTGAGGGATGGATGGTTGGATGGATGGATAGAGAAATGGATAGAATGTAATAGTGCATAATAATAAGAAACCTTTTTTCCTTCAAGTAAAAAGTACATACGCATACGCACAAAATATATCAGCATTCAGTATTCAGTATTCGCCCAGTTTAAACCACACCAACTACAGCAAAACTTACGTACAAACTCTGCCATCAGATGATGATGATATTATATAGCTATGGTTTTGCCAGGCCTATTCAATGTTCGGAAAAAAAGAGAGAGACAGAAAGAGAGAGAGAGAGAGGAAGAGAGGACGGGGAAAAGACAGCTAACAGCAATGAAAATTACTGTCTTGTATGCTATCTTAAGTACCTATGGAAGGTGTTTAGAAATGTAATGAATAAGAATACAGATTGCAGACCATCGTGGATGGCGAGGAACATGGTACATTCTGTGGGTTGTAGGTGTACACTGTTTTTTTACAAGTTTAGACGTCCTGTGCAAAATACAATTACAATTCATTCTTGTTTTTTTCTTCTATGAAATAGATGCTAGATTCCCAAGACATTCACCTTTTTCCGTTGCCTCAAGTTTTGATTCAAACATTATGCTTGTCTGGAAAATTTCTGTATAATTCACACATCTATCGTAACATACGTTGATACATATTATGTGGACGTCCAAGTCTAGATTCAGATTCTAGATGTAACTAGAATATGAACACAAATATTAGTTTTTATAGTTAACTGTTATGAGTTGACTGAAATTATTGTGACCACATTAAATTTAAGTAATTCAACGAATAATAATTTTGATTTTTCACCCTTTAAAACATGAACAGTTTTTATTGGTATGTTAAAAGCTGAATGCAATGATATTTAATCGGAACTTCACCGAAATTTTTCAAAAATTAATTGATGATTGAATTGTAAACTATTTTGACTAGAATCTCAGGACTCATGACTAACATGCTAATTTTTGACATGAAGTCTGGTCAAAATGATGAAAAAACCTTCCAAACTTCTATAAAATTACCTTTCGTAAAGTTTGTGATTCAGGAGAACAATATATTATGCAAAATACTGGATGATGAATTTCCTCAGTCTCTAATCCCTAGCAGATTATTCATGAAATCAATATTGTGTACAGTGTGTAAATGCGTTAACCAGAAGCATTTCCTTATGTACACATAATACATATAGAACAATTTGTTTGCAATCTGCAGTTTTCAATGCGTCATGTGTTCATAGGTAATATATAACTTACGAATTTACAAGATAAGTTAAATCTATACAAAATCGTTTTATATTATCCTACAATATTATTGTTTTGTGGAAATCAGAGAGACAGAAACAGTGAAAAGGAGTCCGTTTAAATTAAATGTCATGGAAAACAAAGTGAAGGCATAGATATGTGTGAGGAAAACACTTTGCAGTAGACTTGCGATGGATAAGGGTGAAAAAAATACTGTTGTGGGGATGGCTGTTATTTTATACAAAGTTTGTATAGTTTTATAAGTTATAGGATAAGACTGAACTGAACTGAACTTGAGAAGAAACAATCAACAATTCTTTATTTGAATTTCTGTCTTCAGTGTGGATTTATGGTGCAAATTAAATGTATAGAGGAACGCACTAAAACTGTAAACTGTCTTACGGACTCCTATCTCCCTTACATATCACACTACACACTACACATGCTCTTATCTTACGTGTGAGTATCCAAGTGTGTACATTGTACAATGTACATACAATTGAATTTCAGACAATAATACGTATTTCCACTCCGTTTTTCTCAGTTCTCAGTTCTCAGTACTCCACATACTCTAGACTCTAGACTTTAGACTTTAGACTCCAAACACGCGGAATAATATATTGTATCATTATGCACTGTAATTATGTATGTATGTATTGCATTATAAATTATAAAATAAAATGTATTTGTATTTTGTACATTGCATATTGTATATTGTATGTACGGTGTACAATGTACACATAATGTGTAATGTATAATGCATGGGGTGTACTGTTGCCCTGTCGTAGACAGTTGTGCAGGGAGCTAATGTGAGTCTGCTGAATGGGAACAATTGAATAAAGTTGGAACAGTGGAAGAAATGGGAAAAAGAACCAAGAAATATAGTAGATAGTAGAGTATACAAGGAAAACGTATTGCTACCGATCCATTGTGTTGTGCATGCTTCATAGATTTAGTTAGATTTAACTTTTGATTCTTCTTTATATATAAAGTTAGTGTTTCCTCTGTACTCTAGTACTCTGTGTAGTTCATCCTTTCTTCATTCTTCCATTTCTTTTCCATTCTTGGTAATTTCTGCTACACATTTAATCTCGTGAATCCTTGAATATTGTAGATACATGTATATTGTATACACATTATACATACAACACAAAACAGAAGACGGCAGAGTAATAGGGAGAAAACATGCATGGGTATGTATTTTAATGTCAATGTCATGTGTGATGCCACCATTTTATTTCTTTTATTTTCTCTGCAAGAGAAAAAGTGTAAAAAAGGTTATATTAAAAGTAAGGAAAATCTAAAATACACGGTATCACATATCATATACTTGCGGATGCAGCTTATTTTCCTTTTTATATCATACATACACATGTGTAGATGAATAAGAATAATAATAATTGACACCTATTGTTGACCTGAATTCTAATTTTTCTGCTTCTGATTATTCTATTGCACGTGCTTACTTCTAGTAAAGTTATTAATGATAATTCTATCGAGGTAACGACTGTCATCCGTAATATCATTGATCATTGATATGATTGAAATGCAATTTCTGCATTTTGCACCGCATCCTCATGTTTGCTGCAAGAAAGTACTAGTAAAGCGCAGTCATAAATCATTAATAATAATTTTTACATCCATAGTTCTAGGTTCTAGGTTATGTCTATTATAAAATGTCTCCTCATTCTCACTCTTTTGGAATAATCCATGTTCCTTTTCCTTCTATTGTATTCATATTTCATATTTTGTAAACTTTGTCTGTGTTGACTGTTGACGTATAGTGTAAATGTGGACAAGTTGAAGTTGAAGGTGGAATATATTGGAATTCCATTCAAGTTCTTCTTCTACATTCTACATTGTACACGTATGTATTGTTGGTGGAAAGAAGCTAGAATTGTTGTCAGTTTTGCCATGCCATTATCATGATGGTCATTGTCCCTGTTTTTAATCTGGCGTGAATGATGGCTCAATTTTGAAGAATTTAAGATACATTTCAATTTATTTCATTCGTCATTTTCTGAATGTTCCATTAAATTTTTCTTGTTGCATGATGTGTGAGGAATGTGAAGATTTAACCAGTGGAATATTTGGAATCCATAATATTACATATTGAGTTTTGATAAGAACCAAGAAATTATTTCCTTTTCTTTAGAATTTTTACACCTAATACAATATACAAGACAAGTATTATGGGATACCTAAAGCATTGAATATCATTTTAAACTGAAACCCAAGTTTTTGCCCCCTGCGTTAGTGTCCATTGTACATATAATATGTCGCATGTACTTATAATATAATATAGAATGAAGATGATTCACCTGTCCATACTATATGCATGTGAGGTTGTTTTTAGATTTTTAATGCAGTATAAAAAATACTACAGTCTACAGTATGTTTATATATAAATAATAAATACATAACTGTCTGCTGAATATTTTTGACCATGTTATGCATCGTGCATTATGTATTATGTAAGGCTAACAAAAGAATAAAGATTATCATCTCATATGTGATATGTTGTGTCTTTTTTTTGTTACAGGAGGATAGAAGTCATAGAGCAACCAAAGTTTGAATGTAAGTGACCCGTGGTTTGGACTGTGAAAGCTTGAAAGAAGTAACGTACTCAACTTGACACATGTACATTTGGATCTAGCCTCTTCTTCTGACAATATTTATGCTTATATTTATATAAAATATACCTACAAATGGATACAATTTATATCTTTGGTCAAACTCGCTCTTCTGTGCCTTCTCTCCTGTGTTATAACTACTGTGACTAAAACTATTTCTTAGAGTTCATGTCAACGTTATCACCATCAACATCATCGTCATAGTTGTCGTTGTCGTCTTTGCAATGATATTGTGATTAGAATTTTGAGTGAAGAATGATGAACCTTTCTATGAAAAAAGTGGAATCGGACTATGAATACACCTGTGAATTATGATATGACATGAGTAAACCAAAGTGAATGGAGTGAGAGTAATAATAATACAAAGAGATCTACATGTGAGACTATAAAATGTGAAAATTACCATGTTTTTGTGAAAAAATAACAATGTTTATAGCTTCACATAGTGCTACTTCTACCGTCCATTTTAGGATATATACTATATACATAATATTATGTGACAAAAAGTAGATTATAAAAGATTGACACACCAAGTGTATCAAAAACTGACGTCTATGGTTATTTCATATATCTCATGTGAAGAGGGAGAAGAAGAACAAGAAGTACAAGAAGTAGCTGAAGCATATTTAACTCATCTTTCCAAGTTTTATTCTTGTTAATATCAAGCTTTTCATCACGAATTTATAATAATAATAATAATGTCTTTGGCATTTTTAAAAGTGGACGAGAACCCTCAACAAACAAAGAATAAACTGATGATGATGTTCGTGCAAATACGTTTATAATAATACAAAACTTCCTATGATAATTATATATTATACGACTAAGTAACATTGAGAAGCAATTCAAGATAGAAATAAAAGCAAATGAATGTATCAACATTGCTGGAAGAAGAAGCTCCACTCTTGAAGTACACCTCTTGAATCTTGAATGTAATACTACAGTGAAATGATGAAGCTTTTGAATTACAATATTATTCCTAAATATAATACTCGGACCTTACAACAATTATTATTACAGCCAGCCTCATTGTGGATGCATTCCATGAAAAATTTGCAGATACATTTTCAGCTCTGTATGTGATTTGCCTCAGAATACAGTGAGTGATTGTGTACTGTGTACTGTGGTGTGTGCCTATTACTTTTTTCAAATATATATCTATACATATGTATTCTAGTGGTTTTTGACTACACTGCACTGGCTTGAGTCTCGACTCAGTGATTGGTAATGTACTCAAGTTGAAGGTGTTTTGTTGTTGTTTTGCGGGTGGACGACTTCATCTTCAGTCTTCAATTTTCATCTTTTTTTTGCCATTGTCCTTGCCATTTTGCCAGTGCCAGTGAGAGCTCGTGTGTATGTACATTATACATACAAATACATTTATATTTATGTGTCTTGGTCAAGTGAAAAGAATAAGAATAAGAAGAGGAATCTGACACCAACCGGTGATTATACACTATACTCAATACACAATGTGGTCTATCGTCAGCTCGAAACTTCTTCGAAAGCCCTCAAAGAGGTAAGCCCTGGAGTTAAGAACTCTTTTGAATCTTTTTTCTTTCTTCTTATACTTCTTTTCTTGTTCTTTATTACGTCTCTGTTCCATGTTGTTTTCTCCCTCTTCCTCGTTAGTAGTTGTAATTATCAATTATTTCTGATTTACAATTATCTCCACCATTAACTTTTTTGTTTATACCATTGTATTTTTCATATATTGTACATCTATACATAAGTTTTCTCTATCAACACTCAATATACCTACTTCATGAGCACAGTAACCCGTGGTGAAATGTGAAATGGCATGTATACATGTATATTTTCTGCAAGTATCAAGTATACATGTAGTGTGTAGAATGTAGGGAAGATGCAGTAAATAGTAAATAGGTAGTAAGTATGACAAACAACAAGTATGCTCATGTTGAAGTTTTATGTAACGCCGTTCAAAAAAATTCCAACTTGTTGTATGTATTTAAGTACGTTGAATTCATTGTCGATTGTGGACTCATACTTTGATCAACATGTCATACAATATATATGCTCGTTTTATTCGGCACTACTTTAGCTACTCTATACTCAATGTAACTATGTTTTTCTACACTCTGTATTGTCCATTATATCTGCTTCATTTGTATCCCTTCGTCTTGGTTCTTGGTCCATCCTTGGCCATGAGCAAAGTCGTATCAGCACCAAATCAAAGAGCCAAAAAATTTCTTGTCTCATCATCTTCATTTTCATTCATTAGGAAATGGCGTCATAGGGACTTGGTCCATGTACTGTGGCAAATATAATATGTAATAATAAATAATCATTATGACAAACAGGCACATGAGTAGGTTGTATATAAGATATACGATATAATATAGGATTTTGGTGTAAATTTTTCAACTGTGTACTGCATTCTGCTCCCTGTTTTATTTCTTGACAAAGTATTGTTGTATGTTGTATGACTTCTGTATAGTTATGCATGTACAATGTACAGTGTACATTTTACACCCGTCCGACGTTGCATGGATACAGGAGGGATGATGAATTCAAAGATCAGAGGTATAGTGGTAGTCCGCAGGAGTATAGACAGATGATTACGTTTTTAATTATATGCACTTTTTTCATTATCATTCACTCTCAACACTTAATATAGTGCATCAGTGACGAGTCTCTTTTCCCTCCTCGCTCTTTGAATTTACATTCATGTAAAACTTCAACTTGACTATTTTATTTTACAAAGGCTGGTCAGTCTTAAAAGATTTGTATATGTATTTTATTCTTTCGAATAGGAATACGATAAAGTATTTTAGAATAGAAGACGAATATTATGCAAGCAGAATGAGACAGACAAGTGTATACATATTACAATTGCTATAGCTTTTGGATTTTAAATACAGGAACAAGCCATAAAAAGACACGCTCGGTTGAGCAAGCCATTCATTGACCATTAGCCATTAGTTTATTTTATTTTATTCAGATTCAATGTGCAAACAAACTCGTGGTACATTATCTACAGGTAGAATTAAATTTACAATTTACAATGTATGGGTAAATTTTTAAGATGAATTCAGCCATGCCGATAAAATTTCTATGTAGATACTTTTTCAGACATTTTTATGATTATATAACACTTGTCTCCATAACCATCTAATTTTCTGTCCTTTTCAACATTCCATATTCCATATCTATCTATGAATATGAAATATGAATATTCGTATCATCATTTCTTCATATATAGATATTCTTATAATATGAGCAGTATTTGTACAACCAGGATCTAGCTCTTAATGTATGAATGTAAATCGCCTTGTCACTTTGCCGCACCTACAATAACAATAAATATAAATACCTTCAATTTTCCACTAAATTTGTCAATTCAAGAATAATGGAAAATCATAATTTAAGATTCTCCATTTTCCTCCTCAATAAACTTATTTGCATGAAAAACAAGAAAGAAAGAAATAAAGAAAGAACTGTAATGTTTGAGGGAGTTTTCTATACGTTATATTGTATTTGTTGTATGAATTTTGGCTGTCTGCTGTCTTACATGATCACGATTACAAGAACATGATATGGTGAAAAAAATACAACACGGCCTGCTGTTTTTTATCTCTGTTTCTCTGTTTTCTAGTTGTACAAAACAAGTACAAGTATTACAGTGTCTGAATTCTGCAGGAAATTTACAAATGTACATGTATGTGTATTATGTGTGGACTGTAGAATGTAGAATGTAGATAGTTATTCCATAATATATGAATTTGCAACATTACAATTTTTACAGTATTCCTTTCATTGATATTTTAGAACCTATAATCTTATCTGTCTTCCTTGATTCCCGTGTTGTTCAGATTAGTATCGGAATACATCAATTGTATTTATTTACTTGTTAGTGTTGGTGTTGTGTGTGTGTGTGTTATTTGTTATTTCATGTGTTATATTCTTTAGCATTCTCGCTAGAATAACACTTGTTCTTGTCTTCATTCTTGATGCTTATTGCTTGATGCTCTATCATGTAAAGTGAGCATACAAGTGCAATAGAATTCCGGCGAGTGTCTTTTATTCCATCTTTTTCTCTCATTTACTTTTGTATACTTGTGTAAAAAAGTTATGGCAGTCGTGTGCCCGTTCGTGTGTACTTTGTATTATTAGGTTTACATATTATACAAAATACATATATTTCTATTTTTGCATAAATTCGCAATGAGTCATTGCCAATGACAATGATACATAAATAAATTAATAGAATACAAAAAAACCGCTCAACTTGCTCACTTTTGCCATGCATGCATGACATGAGATTAAGATTTTCCATCAAACATCAAACATCAAACTTCAAACAAGTATAATAAAAGAGGAATCAAAAACAGGGTTACAACTTTGAATTCTTCCCAATGCCCATTCATCAGTCATGTTTTTCATGTGGAATGTGTAAAATGTAAAATGTAAAAAAATCACCGATTGTTCTGCTGGTATGAGCAATAATGATGATGATAAGAATGATGAATATTCACGGGCAGAAACAGTTTCCACCTGTATTATTTATTTCACAATAAAACTATGTAAAACTTATGTGTACATTGTATATTATAGCGGTTTCCTCCTATGCAATTTGCAATTCATCAGTACTGTACAGTACACAGTAGTGCACAGTGCACCGTAGATAACTAGATAAATTATTATTATTTGTTTCATTTGAGTTGTGTGTGTGTGTGTGTGAGT
Organism: Sminthurinus signatus; assembly: GCA_019776565.1. Taxonomy (NCBI): domain Eukaryota; kingdom Metazoa; phylum Arthropoda; class Collembola; order Symphypleona; family Katiannidae; genus Sminthurinus; species Sminthurinus signatus. The sequence goes on from JABASP010000482.1 coordinate 30,215, forward strand.
TTGTCGGCATATTTCTTCTGACATGGATTAAATTTTTTGGTTTTCTCTGATTCTTCTTTATTTGAAATTGAATTGAATTGCACTCCACGGTATCGTATGTCGTGCACCTTATTCTTATCGTATTATATTATATTGCATGGGATTACTTTGATACATTTTGTTTAATGTGGGTACAATGTACAAATTACGGAGAGTTAATCAAATATCTTAGTTGCCCATGTATAATATTTAATGTACAATGTACAGTATTCCCCATTATTTTTCCTATTTTCCTATTTACGATTCACTGTTTGCAGATAGGATTAGGAAATTCTCATAAGAGATAACTGGTATAAATATTAAATAGTAAATGAGCATCATCCGTTTGTCTAGCTCGTTATGGTTGCATTTGAGTTTGCCATTTAACCATCGGCATTTCATGTATTAGGTATGTATACAGTGTGCACAGAATGCACTTGGTGTAGAACTATGAATATGGAATATGGAATATAGAGTGAGAAGTGAGAAGGAGGATGGAAAAGGAAGAAAATGAACGCGTGTGAGAAGGAATTTCTAGAGTGAAGAAAGAAAGGAATAAAGAAGAAAGAAGCCGAAGAAGGAGAAGGAGAAAAAAATATAATATAAAGATTTCAATACTATATCTATTATATTATACATCAAGATTTAAGATTCAAGATATCAGTGTACAATACGTAACCCACAACAACAATCACAAAACAAGGGAAGAAGAAGATCAGCCTCACACACATATATATATACATAGAGAAACATGCACACAATAAGTCATGTATAATAATGGTGATATATTATCACATAAAGTTTTATACGGCATGGTTTAATTCAACCTCATTGTTGTCCTATCCTCTCTTCACTCATCGCCAGGGCGATTCACCACAGAAGAGTAGGCTAACCAGCACACACACATATACACACAAATACGGACACGTAGACGTAAAACGTAGACCAGAGTCCATCATCTTCATTCCAAAGTACATAATTGGAAAATAAGAAAATCAAAATGGTCGTATTTGGATGTATTGTCGCATGTTTTGCAAGGAATTTTATTTTATCCCCTCACATTACACATTACATGCATGCATGCATATACAATGTACAACGTACATATTAGATGTAGACGGATGTACATCTAATATCTGTATAATCATGTTCTTTGTGTGTTTGTATCTTTATTCACCTGCAAAAATGCTCCAAAACGAATATCATATATACGTTTATATAAAATGGTATTCAGTGGAAAAATAAGAAATATTTCATGCATCTACAATCTACATACTGCATAAAAAGTAAAAAGTAAAAGATGAAAGGAACGAGAGAGAGAGAGAGGTAAATGTGATGCGTTTGATTATACTGCTGTGCTATATGGCCGTTTCGAATTATTATTATCATCGTTCATAATTGGTTGCGTAAGATATGAAATGGAGAGAGGTCTTCTATATAAAAATCTTCGGGAGGGAGAGAACATCTCAGATCTTAGACTATCTATCTATGAGGGATTCTTGCCGGTTCATAATAAACTCCAAACTTGAAACCTGTTATCTGTATCTTTCCTCTCCCTCTCTCTCTGTCTTTGGCAATTCTCTACGTGTGTATACAGATAAATAGACAATAACCAACAAGAACAGTCATTTGGATGTATAGATATTTTTCTACTCCATTCTCTTTTCTCCCCTTGTATCTTGTACCTTGTATACTTATCAGATACGGACTGTGCATTAAATATTAAATATTGTTATTACTTCATCATCAAACTATTTTTCGTTTCGTTGGTTATCTCTCTCTATATGTGTGTGTGTGTTTGTGTACTGTGTGCATTACATATTACATGTTACATGTGTTTTTTAAGGACCTCAACTTTATGGGCAATACATGATTCTGCATGCACATCTGCACATCTTTTGCAGAAAAAGTATTTGTGATGAGTGCCGGCCGGGCTCGTCTAAATAATTGCACGTTTTGGTCGAAAATCGAAAAGGTCTATGATCTACATGACAGAAATAAATTGTTTGTGCTTGTACATCTTTTTTTTTCGTCAGGGCAGTTCCTTTTCGTTTCCTTTCGTTTCGTTTTGTACGTACATAATATTATTTGTATTTGTATTTTATATTGTATTATTGGTTTTAGAGTGAGGAGTTTGGAGTTTGCTATGTTTCATATTTGAATGTTTGGTGTAGACTTCTGACTGGGGACTGTAGGCTACAGATGTGTATCGGTTTTTGGTTTTTTGGCTTTGGATTTTTTGGCGAATTGATGCCACAGGGTATGGTGTATAAAATCAAAATTGGATTCGATTCATCTTATTTAAAATACTTTGTTCATGTCGTTGTTCAGTTTATGCTGGATTTAAACGACTGTGTGTGCTTGTCTTGTATGCATTTCCATTATTACCACAACATCACCATCAATTTGAAATAACACATAATTCCACTGCATGTAATGTACATTGTACATTGTTTGACATGCAAGATGCCATCGTCACTTACACCATACATTCACCATCCATTCACCATACACCTATATACCCTACACATAAATGAGCATTCTCCCCGCAGCTTTGACTTTACTCTCCGGAACTTATTTGTAAATTTGTCTTGAAATAACATTTCTACACTCTATTCGATTCGATACGATGAACTCAATTCAAATATTAGGCCTAGAGTGAAAGACAAGTGCATGTATGTATTACGTATGTCTAAAGTTGCAAACTTTTAGTCCGCTCCTCCTATAATTATTCTAGTACTGCTTCAAGTTGTTTTATAGCACACCTGTGCCGAAATAACATGTTTTTTTTTCTTGAAATTTAATTTTCTACTAGGAAACTCTAATCTAATAATAACTTTAAGAAAAAATGGAGAAATTGTTTCGGGGTAAAACGTCCAAGATGCTATACGAATTATGTATTACGTGTGTGTACATATGCATTAATGCATTATGTATTTATATATGTTTTTACATGTATGTAAAAGACATGTTAGAGAACCTTTATATTATTGGTAATGACGACAGTTTTCAATTTTCAATTAATACCTTATTGGTTTCCATAAACTTTTGACAATAATTCATAAGTCTTAATTTGTGGACAAACGCTCTTCTTTGTAGATTGTACCTTGCTGATTTTTTTATTATTATTATTTATGATTGGGTACGTGCGCCCAGAAAAAAGTTTGATGAATGAGTCTGTGTTGTATATTACTGTGTATAGTGTATATTTCGTGTACGTTCAAAAATTGATTTTAAACGTGCAGAAAATACAAGTATGATTTGACCAGCCGGAGCGTGTAGTATCACATGTAACATATAACACGATACAAAGTACAATGTATACGTGAAAACATCATTATTATCATCATACATCTTGCGAGGACGATACATCATGTGGAAAACTCTTTCAAAAATTCAGCTTGTGCACTATGTACAAGCGGTTGGACAGGAGTAACAATTATTATTGAAGACGAGGGCTTAAAAGGGTGAAGAAGTAAATAGAAAAAAAAAACACAGAAAAATTCCACAATTACTGGGCTTTGACTGCATCAAAAAGCTCTCACTGCACTAATGGATGAGAATGAGTAAATAAATATACTCGTACTTTATACGTGTACTTTTGTGTTTCAACTTATAACATCCCTGTGTAATAACAAGAGAAATAGAATAGAATACTTTGTTCTATAGTATTAGTATCTAGTATATTTCCTGCCAACTGCCAACCAAGTATCAGAATCAGTGCATCGTCCGTCGTTTTCCTCGGCTCTTTCTTTATCATTTGGTCTACTGTCATTGTTTTAGCTGGTTAGCTAGTTGATTTAGAATTTAGAATGTGGGTACATTTATTATAACGATAATGATAACAATGCTTCAAATTGATGCCACAAGTATAGCAATAATAGTAATAATAATAATCATAAGCAACCTTTGTAATATGATACACACACAAAAGCCTTGTTATTATGGTTTGACTTGCATTTTTTTTCTACATATTTTATTGTTATTACTATCGGTGATAATATGTTACACATTACACATGTTTTCCATTTACAATTGAAAAAAAATGTACAATTTTTTCACAACTTTTCAATTTACTTTATTGGCGGTCTCCTTATTACAGCCTTTGTGTGTCTGCAAAATGTAAGCAGAAAAATGTACAGAGCAGATTCTATACTCTGTGTATTGTGTATACTTGTGAAACCTCAAAAATGCAGTAGATGCTATTTTGCTGTAATAGAAAGATGAAATGAAGAAGATGAAGACCACGAAAAAAACTGCAAATCGTTTGATGTTCATCGTGCGGCTTTCTTTATTTGAGGTTTGACATCAACTTGAGAAACTTGAAACTTGAGAAACGATCGGTAAAAGGGCGAAAACTGGTAGACGGGTAAATGTGATGCGTCCACTTATTTTCAAGTGCATTGGTCTGTATTCTGTATAGTTTGAGCAGTGTTCAGTAAAAAAAAACAAAAGCTCAATAAGAAGTGCTCTCAATCTATGGAATGGAATGTGAGGGTTTCTGTTTCTGGATTCTGCACTTTCTCAAATGTGTACGATACGAATTTGAATTTCATAATCTGGAACTGCCATAAAAACCACAGTGATTTATCTACATTATTTAGGTTTTTTGGTTTATTGTTAGAAAACTGGCGGTAACAACATGAGGAAGATAATAAGGTTTATTTAGTTTTCTCTATTTTGTAGTCGTTTGGAATGTATTGAAAATGTTCACCTGTGAGTTGTGATCAATTCTGCCCAACAAAGATTGTACCATAATGTATCAAGAGTGATTTGTAAAGAGTGAAAAAAACAGCTAATTTACTACCACTATTAGCAGAAAAATTAATGAGAAAATCGGCAAATTTAAAATATTCAATGTTCAACGTTCACTGTACATTATGTATTGTACATTGTACATTGTACATACACTCAAAATCTGGTGTGTTCTGTACTAAAAGTTAAGTTGGTAGTTATCTATTAGGTAATTCCAAAATTATTAGGGTCTATCATATAGCAATAGAATTTAGATTTAGCTACTTCTACTACTAAAAATCCTGTAGTTGTTCTCATCTTCTTATTCTTGTACTTGTTCTTGTGAAGTCATGGGAGAGAAATTTTCCTTCTTCTATATATTTCGTTGATGCTTCTCCCCTTTTTTTATCGATAATAATACCAACAAGGAGCATTTGGTTTTTAAATGATGATTTTTTTTTCATCGTCTCGTTGAATCAAACTGTCTTATTTCATTTTAACGACCACTTTTGATCCAAAGTTTACCTTATTACTAGATGTATACATGTACTAGGAGCAATAGCAAGCCATAATTTCCTTCTGCCGAACGATTTATGAGTCTGTAAAAAATACACTTTTTTTTTACTATGTAGCCAAGAGTGAGAGACAGAAACAGAGATATGAGAGGGATAGACAGAATGAAAGAGAGGGGCAAAAAAGGAGAAAACAAGAGGGGAACTGGATATAGTAAGTCAGACTGTCCATCTTGAAAAGAAATTAATTTCATGAGTATAGGTAGATTTTATTCCATGTTTGATGTAAATAAAGTTTTCAACGTGTGAATCAAGTTGTCGTGCGAGTTCATCCGCTCATTTTACATTTTACTACCAACAAAAAAAAGTTAAGAATGCTCCTTCATCCTTTTTCTATTCTGTGTGTGTGTGTGTGGATTGTGGATGTGTTTATTCAGTATGCAATGCGCAAGAAGGTGAGAGTAAAATTCAGGAGAGAGAGATACGAGAGGGATGGTACATTGTACATTGTAAAAATGTATAATGTATGCAGTATGCACAAACTATAATAAAATGACCAGAGATCCAAAGATTCAAGATTTCATTCAAAGTTCTGATAAAGCATGATTTGAAAATTTTTCATGTACCCACAAAAAAAAACGTTTCTAGTTAGCTGTATTTATAAAATACTAGTAAATAGTAAATAACAAGATGGATACAATACAATATACAATATGCCATGCACAATACACAATACAATGTGTGGCATATATTAATCATTATGCATATTTTGAGTTTGGAGCATACACTTTTTCTATCCAAACGGTCATTAAAATATGATTATAAAGTCAACATCAGCACAGTACAATTAGAATTTAATTTACAACCTCCTGCATTTTTACTCCTTTTCACTCTTTACATTTTACATGTGAAATTGAGAAAAAATATATGCAAAAAAACAAACAAACGCATGTACATAATATATATATACATGAGCATATAAAAAGTAGATTTCTGTTGTATTCATGATTCATGATGAATATAGAATTCTTTTTAGAAGAAGATTGAATAGCAACCATCAAAGTTGTGTGGATTGTGGATGGTGCATAAATAAAATGGGAATACAATAAACGTATCTAATCCGAATCTAAGATGGTGGGAAAATTGTTTTTAGTTCTCAAAATGTATCACTATGTTGTGTCAATGTTTAATCTGGAATCTGGAATCTGGAATACTAGAATTTCCCAAGATAAATAATATCCAACAAGTCACTGATTTTTCTTCCCTTCCCTTCTTGTTTGCTTGAGTCTTGACTCGCATCGTCTCATCACATTCCATTCCATTCCAGTTCCTATTTAAACTTGAAAAGTTTATCTGTTTCATGTGTCAGATTTTTATATCACACTTTTTTTTTAAAGTCTTCTATTTTAAAAACCCAAGAGTAGAAAAAAAAGCTTGTGTATCGTCTATTGTCTCGTTAACGATGAAAGATGAAAGGGAAGGGGTTGAAAAGTAATGTTGGATGGTGAGTGGACTGTCACTATTTTTTTTCAGTGGTGCTTTCTGCTCGCTGCTCCCCCTGTACCAAACGAATCACAACCTTTCAGTTTCCAAGTTGGTTCTTTCAAAGTGTTGTAGAGCTCGCCTTGGTCGAGGATTTTGGAGTTGAAGAAACTTGTCTGTTTGTTTGTTGGAGGCACAAGATTTTCACACTAACTATATATTATGGATTTCACTGTCAGTTTTTATTGTTGGTGGTTGGAGAAGGTACATTGTGGTAAATAATTTTAGTCCCATTACTATTATAATTCCATGAATTTGCATGTATTATACATTGTACATTGTACACCTAAAAGACAGATGCAAAACATTGTCATTGTCGTATCTTATTTAACCACGAATTACAGATTACAGATTATTTTATACAAATGTGAACTTTGTTGCTGTTGTCATATGGAAAAATATATGTGTGTAGATTTACTCATATATACACTGACTGAATCCAGCCATAAAAGGCTCATATCATTAAATTGTAGTTTAATACGAAAGATTTCCATTTCCAATGAATGAATAAATTTCCTTGGGTCTTTAACCGAATAAGTAAAATGTCTAAATGTATTACGAGGAAAGGTATTATATTCCATTTTAATTTATTTTATTTTACTTCGTTTGATTTCCCATTTGTAAAGCTTAACCATACACCATATACAATGTATATGAATATACTGACAAATTCAGAAAGCAAATAACTCTGCAACGTAAGTAAGTAAAGTAAGTAGTAACAGTACTTGTAACTTGTTACATCTACATCTACTTGTTTAATTTCTCCTATATAAAATGATTTACGATGTCTCGCCTTTTCTTCCTCTCTAGTTTTTTCTCCGTCTGTCTTGGATTTTCTTCCTTCTGGTTTCTAGTTTCTAGTTTTTAGTAATTGGTCATGTGCGTTTTTACGTTTGCGTGTGTGGAAAATGAGCTTTCTGGAATGGATATGTGTGTTTGAAATTAAATATCCCAATTATGAATTCAGCAACAGTAAAAACAGCACAGATATTTAGGAGGAATCCGCAAATTGATCATTTTCACATCTTGTCTAAAGAAAACTGAAAACTGAGCCAGACAACAGACAACAATAAAGTATTGAGAGATTTGAGTGTTGCCAATGTTCATTTTCTCTATGCAACAATAAAAAGAAGAGAAGATGTGTAAAACAAAACACATTTTTACATGGTACTGGTAAAAAGTCATAGTTTACCAACGGGTTTTTACAAAATTGGACAATCAAATCAAATTTTGTCTAAAAATCTCGTGTGTTTTTTTTTTACTTTTCACTGCTATTCAAAGTGTCTGTCTACGCAGGCAGTAGACAGGACTTTGCTTCAAGATGGTATAAAGTATAAACAATTACCTCCAGAATTACATTGTTGTGAGGATATCATTTTCTTTCTTTCTTTCTTTCTTTTGCATGCTGATTGCTCATGTACAGTTTATCTGCATACTTTTACAACACATGTAGTTTTTCTTGAAGCTAACACCTTGTAAAAACTCGAGTGCCGGAATTGCAAAACTCAAAACTCCACGGAGGTGTGACTTTAGTTCTTAAATTTTACTATTTACCCCAGCATGAACCTGATTAAGTGGAAATGAACGGAAAGGAAGCAGTCTTATGTCTTGTGTGAGAATGTATTGTATTTACATATTTATTATTTACGTGAATCATTTAGATTCGAGGGAGTTTGCGAAACAAGAGATAAAAAGTGCCTCAAAGTTTTTAAAAAACTGGTTGGAATCCTCGCAGAGTTAAATAGTCTCAAGAAACTAATAAGTATGGATACATAGTAGATACAGAGTGTAGAGTGTAGAGTCTGTTCTCTTCTTGTGCTCTCCTATCTAAGGCTATCTCTCTCCAGGTTACCTCCTCTTAAACAGCGGATAATGAAATCAAAATGTTCAATTATCAGCTATTTGAAAGAGAAAAAAGTGTAAAAGGTATAATAATAATGATAATATTTCCCCTCTAAAATTATTATTTCTTCTTCCTTTCTTGTAGCAGACATAGACATGGACATGGAGATTGATAGGATGATGGAATGAATACTCGGTTCATGTTCATTTTCATGAACAACGACTCATCTCACCATTCATTCATTCATCATGATTATTTGCATATACACATTGCACATTACACACACAATATTCAATATACACACTCTGTCTATGCACTATGCAACTCACCCGAATACATTCATATTTACATGTATGGATGAGTTATGTAGTGATTACACTCATTCACATGGTCATTATTACCGTAAGAGATATCAAGACATAATGGCATAGCTAAGCTAGAAGATAAATACTACAAAATCATCTCGATTCAAGATTCTAGATTCTTGAAATGTTTTTTTGACAGATTTTTTTTCATGCACTTTATTTTTCTAATAATAACCATTCGTTCGCCTTGTATTGTGTAATAGCTGAAAATTTAGCACATGCACTTTTACTAAACATGTAAAACAAGACAGACAACATGTGAATTATGATACGGCGATGCCCTGACGTTCCTTCTTTGTTTATTTATTTATGTACTACGGAACTGTTATTTTGTTCTAACTCTTACAATCAGTAATGAAAATTTACACCTGTACACAATGATTTTGTCAGAATAATAAACAAACCCAAAACAAAAAAAACAGAGGTTCTTGATTCATAAATGTAAACATGATTTACCAAAAAGAATTTAAAATTAGGATACATAAGGATGTATTTTGTTTGAATATGCATGAAAAAAGCTATTCTCTATTGTTCTGTAGGTTGAGGATGTGTTTTACTGTACTTGGTTGTGTAATCAAAGTTTGAAAAGAAGAGTCTAATTTTTAGAGTGAAACTCATGTATTATGTATTGGGTATGATGTGCATGTCTGTTCAATCAAGGATCAAAAAAGCAAAAATCAAGAATCAAGAATCAAGACGTCATTAATCCTTAACAAGTAGGATACAGATACATTCCCATTTCAAGGGTTGTTGAATGTTGAATGTTAAAGTTTTTTCATCTAGGCTTTGAAACTTGAGAAGTAGTGAACAAACTACCTTTTGTTCAAGTCAATCTATCGTATTAGAGAATTTTGAACTTTACTGCCAACTCCTAGCATGTTTTTTTGACTCGAGAAATTTCACTAATATTTTTATTGCCATTTCACTATCATTACACCATTCACTATTCGAGTAAGTCAAAACTCATAACAATTCTAGGAAGAAATGAAAAGTTGTCAAATGTACATATACTAGATACATGTACGCTGAACAAAAGTACAAAAGTTTTACTTAATTACAAATGGTATGCACTTGATACTTGTGATAATGCATTCCAAAAGAATCACAGAAGAGGCAGATTATAAACAAAAGTGCATCATGCATATACATACATATGTAGATTTAAATCCGAGTTTATAATTTTTAATTCTTCTGTCACGAACAGCGAACTTTGAACAGTGAAATTCAGTAATGACATTCCGAGCGCACTTGGAAAATGCTTAAGGAGGAAGAAGAGTATCGATGATTTCCTCTACATAAATTCAATGTCTATAGCAGTGACATGGAATTACTTATTAGCTGATTACTCATTATTCTCTACGTATATGCGGTTTGGCATCTTTGACGTCTAACGTCTAACGAAAAGGATAATGATATTTTGTATTATGTACTATTCAAATGATATTGACAATTGAAGGAGTTTAAAGTCCAATAAAGCAAAGTAAAATCCACCAATTGAAGAATCAATATCTCTCTTTGTATGTATTGTATAAAAGATATTATTACAGAAGCATCAGATATCAGATGTGTGATGATATTCTCTTTTTCAAGATTAAAATTAACTTTTGAAGTGGAGAAAGCATCAGAAGGAGAATGAGAGATTTAAAAATTATACGTACTCAATGCTCAATACTCAATGTGTATGAGAGAATAAATTCTTGATTTGTGATGAAAATATTCAAAATTCAAATAGATCCATATGATACCTTTAGCCTTTGGCATTGTCAGAGGATGGACATGATAATTGTTTCAGGTATCAGGGCGTCATAAAGTCAAGCTTATGAATCTGAATTCTGAAAGTGTGTCCACATGTCGAATCAATTTATTGAACTCTAACACAGTTATTCATGTTCTGAAAACTGCAAACTCCAAACTTCAAACTGGCTTCTATCTTCTAACTTCAGAATAATGTTGTAGAGTTTAGAGTTTAGAGGCTAGTGAACATAAAATATTAAATATAAATTGCAAATGGTGAATGGTAAAGGATGATGATAAGCGAGGAATAGTTATCGAGGATAATTTGTATTATTTATTTATTTTTTCAAATCCTACTTCCTACGGCGTGTACGCCTACAACCTCATTCAGTCATTTGAATTAAATGAATTAAAGATTCAATTGTTAGTTCTTATTCCTTGTGTAAAAGAAAAGCTACCGTTGTGGTGTCGTAGGGCAAGGAAAACTTGATTAAATTTACTGTTAACTGCATTTAAGTGCATTGTGTTCTTGTTCCTCTTAACAGTTTTATTATTAAAAGTAGTATTAGTATTATCTATTATCATAGTAGTAAGTTAAATTTGAAACTACATTTAATTAATAATTTTCCATACAATCGCATATTATATCCATTATTCATACATTTTATATTTTATATGAATACGACAAGGAAAGAGTACACATAAAATACAAAACAAATGGAAAATGATCACATCATTATAATATGTATCGGTATGACTCCAATAGATTCAGACTTTAGATGACATTAAATTTGAAGGTATGATTGTCTCATCTTCAATCTTTCAGTGACACATATTATATTTACGGGAAAATAATAATTTTATTATCGCCATTTTCCTTTTCTACTGTATGTTGTATGTTGTATGATGTACACAATCATACACATAACAAGTTTAGGATTTTAAATTTCCGATCCCTATAGTACTAGAATAAAAAAATAATAATAGTAAAATAAAATTGATAGTATATTGCACATATGTGTGTAATAAAAATAACATATTGATATCCTCAGTATGCAATACATGTTTAAGAATAATGATAATGAGGGGAGTATTATTATTTTATAAGAGTGGCTCTCATCTCCAACATCATCATCAATGAGCAGATCAGCCACTGACTGCTCAATATACAATATGCACTATGCAAACTTTATACCATGTACATTGTACACTGTACACTGTAGGCTTGTGTGAAAAAGCTTGAGCGACTGAAGGAACAAATGATTTTGTGCAAGAAGGAAAAAGCTTAAGACTTGAGACTTGGGATTAAGGCAAGACGAAGAAGTCGGCAGCTCTAGTCTATTGCATTACTACTTGGTTTCTTTCTTCATAAAGTAAGTATTGGCATTAGTGCATGTTCATCGTCATCATACAAAGTAAAGGTAAAGGTACAGGTAAAATTTAGCAGAGCCTCTCTCTCTCTCTCTCGACGCATATACAGTGTACAACACAGCATACATAATACATACAGAGATACACACACTCATTCACATCTCTTACCTTTTCGTACCTGCTCGAGTTCAGCATCTCTCTAGTTTATTCAGCGTCCATCACATCAGCACAAAACATCTCTCAACTGGATCTGTTCTATTCTTTTATCACGACGGAGAACCAGAACAACAAAATCAAATTCAAAATCAAAATCAAAGCGCAATCACCCCTCTCACTTGTCATTCATATACATAGCTAATAGCTACATGTTGGCAAGTGCTTTAGATTGCAGAATTACGTGTGTGTGTGTCTGTGTGTGTCTGAATATAATTTGAAATCGGGACTTGTACTATTTATTGATTGCTTTTACATCAAGAATCAAGAATCAGTAGAGTGAGGATATCTGTAAAAACTGAATTGTTCTTGAAAGGGAATGTGAAAATACAGTGGCAGTGGCAGTTGTTTAGTTGGAATTGGAATTGGAATCAGAGTTGTTTGGAATAATAATTATTGAGTGAAATTTGATATTTAGATTTTTAAATAACAAGTGCAACCTGTGGTTTCATATTTCATGATGTGTACAGATCATGTATCAATTGTCAATTGTCACGTAAACTAAGCAAAGCAAAAGGAATTATTATTATAAGTTTAGTTTGAAATCTATTGTGTGTTTTTTTTACTGTGGATTGGATACTAATAACAAACATCTCTACTAGTATTTAACAGTTTAACAGTGATTGAATTGATTATAGTGAGAAGAAGTGGGAACTCATTTTTCGTTTTCCATTTTTAATATTTTTACTGGATAATCAATCAGTGATTGGCGAAGGACAAGGATAGTGTTGCTACATTCATTAACTTTGTACTTGGTACAACTTGAAGTTTTTAGTTTTTGTAGTGTTTAGAGTTTTGTAAGTTGTTAACATTGGATATTGGATGTTGGATAATATTGTCATTCAAAAGTCAAAGTGCAAATTTCTAACATGTTTGCAAGTGATTGAGAAAAGTCGTTACGAGTAACAAGGCTTGTTCAGTGTACAGATTCTTGTTTAAACACACACTTGTGGATTTTTATTACTGGTTACTCTGTGTAATCACAGGTTGACTGGCTGACTCCTATATACTTTCAAACTGAAACAAATTATAATGAGATTGAAAAAATATTCAAATTATTTCAAGAATGCTACAGTCTACAGTGTAAAGTCTACAGACTACAGTCTACAGTGCAGTGTAATAAGAAGGAGTAATAAGCAATAAGTAATAAGTAGTAGTCGTCAGTCCTCAGTCCTCATGTTATCTTATAGTAGTAACAGAACACATTACACATAACATAGTAAAAACTACTAAGGACGACTTGTGTGCTATTATTTGGTTATTGACTGCAATTTACACGGCTAGTCATCAACAATCCAGTAGCCAGTGGAATAAAATACAGAATATTATATATCAAGTATAAAGTATAAACTATAATATAGTGAGAGACTAAGAGCAATCAAATCCAGTTTTTCATCCGTAATGGATTTTCAATTTTAAATCCTAATCTTGAGTCTTCTTGAGTATTGAGTCTTGAGTATTGAGATTCGTATGATATCAAGATATGATTCCTCCCTGTCAGTTTTATGGTGGTGTAATAAAAGTGTTGAACAGCCTAATAGCCTAATACAGTGATAGCATCAAAATACTAAAAAACAACGAGAGTGAAATTATTGTCAAATGTCAACTCTTTTTACATACACAGTTCTGGAGACTGGAGAGAATACTGTAAATTGTAATGAAACATAAAACAAAACTGAGTTCAATTCAGTAAATTTTCAATATTTTTTTTTTATAGATTATTGAAATAGATCGTATGAGATTATTATTGTGAATTTTAGTTAACTTTTCGACATTTTGATTTTGAATTTTCTTTTGAATAAGAAACCACGAAATCTACGAATTATTGAGAAAGTGTACTTTTTTTATGACATAAAAATCTTGTTTCCTCCCAACAACCAACATTTTGTGAATAGTGTTGAATTGTAAAAGACAATGAATTGTTCAAACTGGAGGTTTGTTATTGGAGATGGAAATTTTTGTGAAGAAAACCTTCATAAAACCGTTTGTCAAGAGAAAACAACAGATTAAAATCACCAGGAGCGTCAAAAGGTATTTTATTTTACTCTGTCATGACAGATAGTCAATTTTACTTATTTAATACTCTCACAATCCTTTCGTCCTTTCTCTAAAAACCCTGGTAGGATTTTCATATTCAGTTTTTTACAGTAGTTTTTTTCTTTGCCACTATCTCAATGCGAATTCATTCAACAGAGTCAGGCAGCAATGTGAAGCATTTGATTATTATGTATACTATTATGTAGTATTGAAAACAAGAAGAATAAAAAATATGACAAGGGGAAAGAACTTTAAATTTGATGGAAAAAGGAAGAGTAAGACTTGGACTAGGGAATTTACGTAATTGCAATTACAAGTGAGTATTTGCATTAGAATTGGAATGTGACTTTTTTTCTATCCTCCTTTCTCATATTTCAATTGAAATTCCAACTTACAACAAATTTACCTTGACAATCATTTTTCAGCATGTAAGCAGTAAGCACTTGTGCCTAAGAAGAAATTACGTGAATGTGAGCTATTGCAACTTGCAAAAATTAATCTTCTTTCTTCTCTTTTCCTCTTTCTCTTTCCATTTGCTCATCCCATTTCTTTGGTAGTCAGACACTTTAATAAATGACTCAAAAAAACTCATGTCTTCAAACTTCAGACTCCCGTGTTAAATGCACATTGTACGATTTGTTTACCACTTACCATGTTTGCATTCCTTTGGTATTATTATTATGTTTTTTTAGCTTTTTTACTTTTGTTTGTTATCTGCAGACTCCTCGAAACTGAATACTCAAAATTTGAAATTGAATATTATTGTGGATTTTCAATAATAATCATAGCAATAATAATATTTTTCTCTTTTTGTTATATGTACAGCATACATAGTATATCGTATATCATGCATTCCACAATTTTTTGGAAGAAATTCACTTTTTGTAGCCGGCTTTTTTATCTTGAGACTTGAGACTGTCAGTTCATTGTGTTAGTAAATCAAATTAATGGTTTATTTTCTTTCAATCTGTCTGCTCATCTGAAATCATTCATGTCCGAGCCTAACGAACTTAACGGCATTAATTGTGCGCCTGTTTAGTGTAGGCACTATTGTACTTTTCCAGTACTGTACATTGTACGTTTATGATGAGTTATACACTATACATTGCAGATTAAAAAGAATGATTAGATCATTTTGTAAATCTTCAAGACATCTATTAAGCAGTTTTCGCCGTTGCATATTCTAGAGTGTACATAATATTTATATGCATTGTAAATGAGAGCCTCAAATTTATTATCAGATTACTTTCAAATTTCAAATATGTTTTGGAATTAAATTAAATTTGTGTTTGGATGAAATTAAACCTAGTTTTTTCCTTTTTCTTCTTTTTTATCACATTCCTTGTCATGTCGTTGTGTGACTTTTTGACTCATTAGCTTTTTAGTTAAAAGAAGACTAAAGAGGAAAGAGAAGATAAGACTCTCAGTTCTTATACATGTCACAATCGGTTGAATTTTGAATATCATGAGCTTCATCTTAAAGTTGTAAAAGTATTACAAATCTGAGATTGTACGTGCAACGTGCATCAAACTTTGTATTATGAACTTTGTCCATGGTTATTGAATTGGTATTTGATTGAAATCAAAATCAAAGTTTTAATTTCTAAAAGTAGACTAGTGTTTTGAATGTGAATGGGAATGTAGATTTGGAATTTGGATTTGGCTGAGATTTTTTCCTTTTTCATCATGATGCACAACAAGAAAAACTGTAACAGGAAACAGCTTGATTTTTCTTTTTGCCAAAGTGATTTTACCAATGATATGGTTAGGAGTTTACAGTTTACAGTTTTGTTGTATATTTACTGCTCTTTGTCTTGTGTACAGTATGGAATGGCTCAACGGCTCAACATTTCAGAAAAAATTAGTGTGGACTGTCGAAAGATGGTTATCCTCAAAATGAATGACTGTAGTGAGTGTTGAACCGAGAGAGATAGAGATAGAGAGAGAGAGATAGAGAGAGAGAAAGAGGGAGATTCGCCAATAATTTTATGAACTCGTACATGTGTAATATATAACCGTAGAAGGTAGAAAACTCTAGTATTTTGTATTTTGTCCGTTCTCTGTGTGGGGTTGTGATCTGTGATGATGACTCTTTGGATCTTTGGATTTGGATCTGATACATCCATCGGACTGACGGAAATGCACGGAGGTTAATTATTAGCGTGTCGTGAGTATGTGGGTGTCGTACTTTTCCTTCAAAGTACAAAGTACAAAACGCAGAAACTGTTGATTATTCGTTATTCGTCCTCATGATCATCATCATCATTCTCGTGCTCATACAGAAAGGGCAATGCATAGAATTTTTCCCTTTCTTTATCCATTTCATGGGGAAATTTCTCACCTCACATTGATTGTCCCCTATCTAGTGTCTAGTATCTAGTGTCTAGTATCCAGTCAAATTAATGTACATCATCGTCTTTTATTTCCTAAAATTTAAAGAGTGTGTCTGAGTGTATTAGATTTCTCACACACTTACACATGTGTAAAATTGCTTACATAAAGTTGACTCCAAGACTTTTATTTCCATTATCCATCATGAATCATGATGTATCATGTAATATGGTGAATGGTAAATAGTACTTACTCTGGATGTGCAGTTTTATATGTCAAAACCTGAAGGAAGTAAGTGAGAGAGAGAGAGAGAGAGAGAGGTAATAAACACACGCATATTTATTGTCCATTACACACACATTAAAGATCACATAATGTCCTTTTTCCACCATTCACAACTCACAAATCCAACTCCAACTCCAACACAAAACAGAGAATACAGATATTGATACAGACCACAGTCTACACACCGACGAGAAATATTCTGGTGAAGAGTTATTCATCAACTCCCCGTTTTGTACAATATTTGGTATTTGGTGCTCAATCATCAAGTCAGTACAGCAGTTTGTACATTGTACAGTTTTCTTCTTCCCTCGTGAGTAAGTATACACCACATGACTGTGGGCCGGTAGTTTGTAGTTTGTATTTTGTACTGCGTGGAGATGGGTAGTTGATGTAACATTGTGACATCGAAAATTCAGGAAAGGTTAACACCAACAGTTTGCCAAATTCATAATAAACAGGGCAAGTCAGGAGTCACTAGAGTTATCTTATATTCTGTTCTGTTTATGCGTGGAGAGTTGTCTTTTAAAAATTACTAAAATAGTAAAAGCATATCAGTGACATGATGACAATGTTGGTAGTTGGTAGCATTGAAGTGGTTTTTGAAGTTGTTTTTAGTTAAAACGGAGAATGTGTTTAAAGATATGAGATATTTTGCTATACATACGTTTCCACTTTTTTGGAAATTTCCCTACACGTTCATGCTGTCACAGTTTTAAGAAATTTGTACAATGTCCAAGTGACCTCACACAATACACAATACAACTATATTTCATTTTTCATGTGATTGAATACGGCATACATGTAACTATTTATGTAAACTAAATCTACATGATGGAAAATGGAAACTTTGAACTGTGGATTGTGGATGCACCAGTAGTCTAAATTTTAAGGAGAAATCTTGAATGTATGCAATAAAACAAGACAAAACATACACAATTAAATATAAAGAGAGGTCATAGTAATAATCTCATATATTTTGTACAATGTTCAAGAAGAACTCGATCTATGTATTTATATAGATGTACATAAATAACTGACACTAGAAACTAGAAACCAGAGACTAGTGAACAGAGTATTAAGTATGTCTCTCTCTACTGTTTGTGTGTTTTACTAGAGTTTAGAGGAACAATAGGGACTAATTTAACGCCTTGTGTCTTTTTATATACTCACTCACATCTCACATTCCCTCTCTTGTTGAACTTTGAAAAATTGAGATTACAGATATCAATGTAAAGGATTAAAAAGTGTGTAGGGGTTCTACAGTTTCATCCAAGTGCGTGTATTACCCATTTTGTTAGTATACACACATATTCAATATGCACTTTTCTCTTGTATAAAGTGAGAATGAATGAATGAATGAAGAAGATTTCATTTAATAAAATAATAGAAATGATCTGCAATTATATATTATGTATAATGTAAAATGTATGCATTATGTATGTAGCTCTTTTAATCGGATATCATAGCAGATAGCAGTATTACACGTAAACTTTAGAGATATTTCATGTTTTTCTCCCATGCGTATAAAGATGAAGATTAGAGAGAAAGAGTCTGCCGTTGAGCATTCTGAGAATACATCTATACAGTGTACATGTGAGCGTGTGGATAAATATGGTTAATAAAGTTGTAAATGAGGGTTTTTCGCATGATGAGCACTCTTTGTCTGTTTATATGTATGTGTTTCTACGGATGGAGGAGGATGGTCGATGGTCGAATGTTTTTTCATACGAAAAATATATACAAGATACATTAAATATGCATTGCATGTACACTGTATACTTTACACTGTACATTGTCTATACAAGAGGAGAGTTTATCCACTCTGTTAAAATGTTAAAAATAGATCCGTTATTTTTGTGCATCCTACAGACATACAACATTGTATACACTGTGATGACTTTTTAATTGCATCTGTGAAAATTGAATGTATACAATAATAACCAACACGCAAACCAAACCGTTGTGTTCTTGTTCATATATACATAACTAAATTACCAGAAATTTACAGGATTTATTTGATATTTGATAAAGTACAAAATACAAAATTAACATGTAAACTTGAACAATGGTCAAGCAACATCTTAATCATTTACAATATTATTGTAGATACACAGAGATGCCAACTTATCATTAAATTAACAATCTCATATCTTTTTAATAACAACTAAAAAATTCAAATTCAATATTTACATTGTTCATTTAAAAAATATATCTGTGAGGGTAGTAATCAAAGGGAAAGAATCAAAGGAAAGTTACTAAAAATGGTAATAAATGTAAAAGTTAAAGTTTGAATCGGTTCAAAAATAGTGTACATACTACATACAATATACATAACGTGTGAGACATTTCCTTCTTCTTCTTTGTATTCTTAATCGCGGTGCTTATGAATGACAATTAAGGAAATCAACGATTAAATTTTACCACATTATCTACATTCTATGTACCGGTACTATTAAATTTACCAAATAAACGTTCATTTGTATATTTTTAGTGAGAATTGCATGTCAGCTAATAAACAAAAAGAAGAAAAAAAAGAAAGGGATGACCTGCTGTCACAATAATTGTAAAATGTTAGCCTATTATAAACTCATTTGGAGTCAAATTATTTACGAGGAAACGATACACACAAAACACAAAGCTTTTTTTAAAACATAAATGTACAAATTTTTTCACAGTGTTTTTTGTACGTATGAGAATGTTTCATAGAGTATTCCTTGGAAACATGCAGAAAAAGACGGACAGATGCAGAATGCAGAGTCTTCCGTCCTGGCATAAAAATTGAATATTGAGCTATAATAGATAATACAATAATGAACAACTACTCTTTAAATACACACACGTGTGTGTTCAAAATCATTCAAGAAACGGTGATTAATGATATTAGCTATTATTTTAGTGGTCATCATCATTTTGTCAGGCCGCGTGTTCTAACGTCATGTATTATTCTGACTTTGGTTACTTCATTATTCATCGTGTACATTGTAGAATGTTCAGGTGTAGTCTCTATGAGCATTGAGTAGTAATTACATTACTTCATTGAGAATTACTAATAATTAATAATTATGATGACTTATTATTATTATACTCTGAAACAGTGGCGGAGTTTCATTCCTTTCATTTTTTCCTAAAAAAACTCAAACAAAGTATGGAATTTTCAGACTAGATGATTATGAATTATGAATTTATGACAGAAATAATATCATTTAACATTTATGCCTAAGCTTTGCTGCACATCATGAGGGTTATGATGTGATGTGAAATGTTATAATATTATAGGGACACTGAATACTGAATGATGAAGAAGCTCTACATGATTTATTTTACTGTAAATTATTCCTTTAAAGTACATGCAACTTTAGTAACTCTCTCATAGCGCACACCAACATCTAATATCATATCATATCATTAATCTGCACAAAACTGTGGGAAGTTGTATTGTGGGTAGAAAAGGTAGAAAGATTTTATACTCTAGCTCTAGACTCTCTACTCAAAACTCAACGGACTTCACTTTACATAACATGTAAAAGTCATTGTATCAAATTCATCAAAAAGCTGAAAGAAAAGGAAAAAGAACAATGTCCGTTTTTGTCTATATGTGAGAAAAGGAGAAAAGGGAATTTTCGTATGAAAACTTTGTTGAAATCTAACAAAAAAATTGAACCTAAGGGAAAACTGTTTAAAATACATTGATTTTATGTGTAATTAATAAGTCACACTTTGAACTTTAGCTTACGAGCTAAAGTTAACCGTCAAACAGACCAGACAACGGACAACAGATAATAGACAAGCGTCAAGTGTCCGAGACCATCCTATGTAAATTTAAACAACATTTTATTTCACTATGACTGTATACTGTATACAAACAAAACGAAGGCGAAAACATGCGAATGCTCCAAGCAGTCTCAAGTTTTGTCTGATTCGTGTATTTTTATGTGTTTGGAGTATGGAGTATGGAAATTTCATACACATGCAGATACTTGTAAATTGTACATCATGCTCATCTCACAGGAACACAGAGCACAGTATTATGCATCATAATATGCTTTTTCCCCGTCCCGCGTGTAAATGTTAATGTTATGATCAATATAATATGTTTGCATTTTGAATTATATCACAACTTTGCAATTAAACATGCCAAAGTCGCAATTATAAAGTGTGTAGTAACGTGCAATTTTCTTGAGAATCATTTTCCCTTTGGTCTTTTTGGAGGCTTTATCTCTCTCTCTCTCTTGATGAATTCTCCCTAGTTGCTGTACATTGTACACTCTAGACTGTAGACTGCAGACTGCAGCACAGATCGTTTAGTCTCTTGATTCTTGATTCTTGATCCTCTTTGCTATTCATCATCATCGCCGTAAGATAATCATGATTTTGTCTTCCATGTTAAATTACGTATGCATTCAACTGGCCGTGTAATATTTTACATATGTATTTATTTTATTGTGTATTGTATTGCATTGTATTGGAGAATGAGCTCTGAAAAACAATTTCGTCTGCACCTGTTTTCCCGTCTCTTCACAACTTCTCATTCTCACTCACTCTCTCTCACTCTCGTAGTTTGAAATCATCATAATATGAAAGAAATTTCATGTCCATAATTGTTTTACCTGTTCTGTATATATGCATGTAAATATACATATACATTTATATTTTGCTTACCCATGCATTTGGTGACTCGTGTACATAATGCATAGACGTAATAGTTTGTGTTGTGAGGTT
>JABASP010000483.1:0-51907 GCA_019776565.1 Sminthurinus signatus
AATTCTGCTCTCTTCCAGACTCTGTGTAAGTGGCACACATTTACGAAACATATGATTTTTAGTGAAACTGAAAAAACAGAAAGTGGAAAGTGGTGATTTTGTGTGTTTTGAAACTCTATTTATTTAAACTACATCAACATATAATTAAAGTTAAATAGGAGATACTTGACTATTAAAATCTTATTTTATACGTACTACGAAGTTCAAGTGTTATTTTGGTTATAAAATGTTGCAAAGTTTACAACTTTTATGAACCATTATTTTATTTTTAATTTGTTGGATAAAAGATAAAAATAAATTATAAAAGTAAATATTTTGATTGGAAATCTCTTTCTGTTTATACATTTTATACATGTACATTCACTGTGTAAACTACAAATCCACAAGTTTGAATGAATCCCATTAGCAAAACTCCAGTTGTTTTTACTACCTTCCGTACTAATTGTTGTAAACAAAACAGAATATCTATTACACAATCAAAATCACGAAGAAAACTAGCAACATAAAACAGCTATAATAAAATATTATACTGTTACATGTCATATTTATGTCATATTTATGCACATGTACATATTTGATAAATAACAAATAACAGTGTTATATATATGTGATAATGATAACACACATGTACGACGTTTAACAAAATAAGATAAAACAAGAGAGAGAGATTTAGCTAATTGCTGTTACATTGTTTTAAATAATTTAGTCTATATTTTATACATGTACCTATACAGTACGTATTGTAGTACATATATGTATGATATACAACATAGTTGATAGTAGAGAACATTAACCTAGTTTCATGGTTAATGTTTAATGTTGAAAGTAGTCAATATCAAACTTAGAAAAAAGTTTAGTGTCCAAAATCTTGAATTTTGGAAGAATAAGATGGATACAGTTTTTGACTCATATTTACTTACAGGTAATTCTCATTGTTGTTTTTAATATTAAAAAAGTAAAGTAACATGTATTATAACATTGTATAAAATGTTGTACAGTTATGATGATGATATAATGATACTTACATTATATAGATTCATCGGATTTCCCTGTTGTTGATTCACCGGTTTGGATTTTTGGGAGGTCATACTCTATTCATTATGGTAAAAAATAATACAAATTTCACATATTTTGTTGTCTCCATTTAAATTTCTAATTATTTTCTAC
Organism: Sminthurinus signatus; assembly: GCA_019776565.1. Classification (NCBI taxonomy): domain Eukaryota; kingdom Metazoa; phylum Arthropoda; class Collembola; order Symphypleona; family Katiannidae; genus Sminthurinus; species Sminthurinus signatus. The sequence goes on from JABASP010000483.1 coordinate 1,168, forward strand.
TTGATTTGTCAGTATGCACTTTTGTCAATTGTATATAATCGCATTTGTTGTTTGTCCATTTGTCCATAGACCTTGAAGAATTACGACGCAGTGTGTCGACTTGCATGTGGATAACTTACAGAAAAAACTTTCCTCCAATTGGTAAACATATTTACATAAGTATAATAGTTTCTGTTTTGTAAAAATTTACAATAAAAATGGAAGAACATGTTTTAATTTTTTCATGTTATTTCATAAAGGTGATACACACATGACAAGTGATAAAGGCTGGGGATGTATGGTGAGAACAGGTACATATGCATTTTAATTTGTAGTTAATTTAATTTTGAATTTCTACATATGATTGTCAAAATATAATCAAATCGATCAAAAAGCTGATTAGCTTATCTTATGTTTTCTTTTGGAATAGGTCAAATGGTGATTGCTAAAACTCTATTATTAAGGCATTTAGGTAAGTAATTTATTCTGATTTTTATCATTGGTGTACATACATGTTTATGAGTTTTGTCAATTGACAAGAATGAAGCCTAAATATGAAATACGCGATAGTATAATGCATTGTAAATCCTTCTTCTTTCAGGACCTCAATGGCATTGGGATACACAAAATCGACATACTGGTTACTTACATATTGTATCGTTATTTGCGGATCAACGACAAGCTCTTTTATCTATACACCAGGTATACATTCGTTACTTTTACTTTAATTTGATGATGTTTAGCATGGCTAAAATTTGAGTACATCTTACAAAAAACCATAAGATATGTGTATGTGCTCACATTTTATAGATTGCTGCAAATGGTGCCTCTCTTGGAAAACCAATCGGATCTTGGGTAAGAACAGTGTAGTTTGTTATATTATAATGCAGCAATGTTAATTTATTTTGTAGCTATGAAATTAAAAATATGAAATGGTATTTGTCATGTCTAATTTTACGATGTATTTGGTCTTTTCAGCTAGGACCAAATACCGTTATTCAAGCAATTAAGAAAATAATAATCTCCGAACCTTCATTAGATCTACATGTTCATGTCGCTATGGACTCTATAATTGTAAAATCTGAAGTTAAATGCGAATGTCTGTCAACCCCTGGAGGACAAAAGCATATACCTGGAAGGTAAAAGAAAAGTCATTACAAGTTTCATGTATTATGTATTTTGTATTTTGAATGTATCATGTAAAAAGTAGAAGAAACTAAAGATATGCTATAATAATACTATTATTATTTATTATTGTATGTTCCTGATTCAGAGTGGACCAGAATTGGAAACCCTTATTACTTGTTGTACCACTTCGACTTGGCCTTTCTGAGCTTAATCCTGTATACATCCCTGGTTTAAAAGCCGTGTTTGAAGCACCTCAAAATGTAGGAGTTATGGGTGGAAGACCAAATCATGCACTGTATTTTATAGGTTATGCTGAAAATGAAGTTTTATATTTAGATCCACACACGGTTCAATCTTCTGTTTATATCGGCTCAAAAGATTGTTCAACAGAGGAGAGTGCGGATGAAACGTATCATGCCCTAAAACCTGGTAGGATGAATTTCCTTGCCATGGACCCTTCCGTTGCCGTCTGTTTTTATGTCAATTCCGAGTCAGACTTTGATAATCTATGTTCCAAAATTAGTGAAAGATTTAGTTCCTGTGTTGGTCTGTTTGAAATATGTGAGAATAGAGGAAATTTTGGTGCATATAGTGACGTAACAGATTTTTCAGTTAATTCATCATCCTCTTCACGTAATCCAACTTCTGCCAATGCTAGTTTTGTACAAATTGGAGATGAGGAAGAAGAAGGTTTCGAAATTCTAGGGTAATCAAAATAATGAATAAGAATAAATAACCAAAATAATAATCGTATCGCTCTTCAGATATATCAAAACCAACTCATCTATCGATCTATTACATTGTATACTACATACAAATACGAAATAATAATATTATTACAAAACCAAAAAAAAACCCAAAACATTCATCTAAATTTTGTCTTTCAGTTATCATTTATAATTTACAATGTTCTTTTGTTGTTTGTTTGTTTTCATAATATTGTATGTATATATTATGCTAATATATATATATACAAGATAAGTGCTCTATAAAATTATAGTAAAATATTGTTACTTCATGTTATACGTTATACGTTATATATATACGTTATATATTGTAAAATCACAGATAATTATATACTTTATAATATTCGCATTGTACAGAATTTATATATCTACTAAAAAAAGTGAACTACACAGAATACAAAAAAAGACGGTATCTGTAAAAAGCTATGCATAATAATAATAATAAATACGAGGCGCTGTAATATAATATATTATACAATTGCGGATAAAATATTATAATGCAATTAAATTCAAAATACGATATGATTTTTTTTACTCTAAGAGCTCAAGTTTTGAAAATTCATTTATTCAGTATTCATTGCATTTTAAATTTACAATAACAATTTTCAAAGATTGAATTAAGATGCATAAAGGCATTACGCTCCATTTTCCTAAAAAATACATGCATTATTATTTTTTGTAGAAATAGTAGACTTTCTATATATTTAAAATTTAAAAAATAATAAAAATTCCAGTGCTTTCTATTTTCTATACTTTCTCCGGTCTAGTGAAAGCATGAAATATTTGGAGAAAGTCAAAGATGGCTCTGCAGACATGAATTTTCTCCGTCCTCCGTCTGTCTTAATTTTCCAAAAAAAAAACTGAAAATTGAAAACCCACACATTTGTGAATTTTAGTCTCGATTCAATAAAATGATACTGAGGCCTTCTTTTCAAGAAAAGTACTTACTTTTATTTAATTATTATTACAAGATTAAAAATAGAGTCCAGGAAATATTTTAATAAAAACATCTAGTATCTTTTAGTTGATGAGACTCTAGATTTAAAACGGTATAGTTTTTTAAATATCAAATCATGTTTAAAAAAATACATTAATATTAATAGTATGTGCATGGAATGTAGAATAGAATAGGATTATTCGTGCAATCGATTTTTATTCTATTTAAGCCGTATTACGTGTATTAATAAATCTTTAATACGTGCGTTTCAAGAACTTGAACATGAACGTGAACGTGGGATTTGCTTATGTTATGAGATTAAAAACTACACGAGAGAAACGAGAGGAAAAAGGAAATCTTCTCAATTTAAATTCGTCTATATATTATTATGATACTTTTGAGTTTTGAGTCAAGAGTCTAGAGTCTTGAGATTATTATAACTGTATAAGATGACTCCTGGATATATTTCAGATCAGAGTTCAGACACTAGACACAAGACACACACACCTACAACCTACATAAATGTGTTATTCAAATAGATGGAAATAGCCAAAATATTGTATAATAATGTTATATTATACAGTCATATGAAACATTAGCTGCAGGAAACGTTTTATTTACCTTAAGAAGCACTCGTCATATATATATTATATATGACTCTTATAAGATACCTTATGCCAATATGTTCCTTTTGGTTCTTGGAATCATATTACAATTTACAATGCCAAAATACTCCTGTATGAAACCATGTGTATGCTTTTATATTTTATATTTTATATTATGAGACGTTGTACGATGTTTGCCTCTCTCCTGGAGAATTAATATATTTGAAAACTTGATGTTTCCGGAGTGAACTTTCATTTCCTTTAAATACGACTTTATAGGTTTTCTTATTTTGTGTAAAGTAAAGAGTAAAGAGTATAGAGTAAAGAGAGAAAGGAGAAAGAAGATGTAAATTCATTGATTTCCCTTCCCACTTCCCACATTCCCAACTATGTATACATTGTACATAGACTATAAACTATAAACTATAGATTGTAGAGACAACCGTATAGCTCTAATAACTAATAAAATACCATACTGCAGTGACTATACGGACAGACATGTTATATAGAATATAGATGGATAGATAGGTAATAGGTACTTGTGACTACTTGTGTAACTTGGAAACTGGAGCTCCTTTTCATTTTCTTCAAATTTTCTCTTCAACTTGTATAGTAAAAAGTAAAAGTAAAAGTGTAGTCATACATCAACAATATCTTTTGCACGTTTTGGCCTCGTAAATAAAATTCAATATGTGATATGCACTTTTGACTTTTGACTTTATCCTCTCACAAAGTTGGTTCATAAAATAACACGTATTATTAGATAGTACATAGTATGACTTGTAACTTATAACACACCAGCGATCGAGATAGAGACAGAGAACAGGAAACATGAAACATGAAATTACAACCATATAGAAAACTGAAATGAGCGGCATAAGATCGCTTCCGTGTACTAAACTCTCGACTTCTCTATACAGAAACAAGAAACAGGCATCAACATTGGAAATAGGGGATCAAAACTATCATATTAACACCAAGTATAAGCTACAAAAAATTCCACTTTTACAGTAGTCATCCAGTAATTTCCCTCCAATTTATCTACCATCATTTTTTACTCTAGCTTCCAATTTCCAACTTTACTAGATCCTAGATGAACTGAAATTTTTTTTATTAAAATCTAGACACTAGACCTTTTTACTTTTCTTTTCTCTTTTTGTTTTCATCCCACAACTTTGGATTTTACTTTTATTTATTATTTTGATTTGTCATTTGTCTGTTTTTTTAAAAAAACTTTCTTGTGCTTTTATTCCGTTTTATTTTTTATTGAAACATGAAAAGTGAAAAGTGAACAAAGTAATTTTCTTTATTATGCTTTATGCTTTCTTCTAGAAAAACAAAACAGTCCTTTCCACAGGAGAAAAAAAGAATAGAAAAAAGTGCTTGATTTTGAATTTTGAAGAAAAACTGGTTGGAAATTTAAAATGCGTTCATTTTAGAAGCGTTCTTTTAAAATTAAAAGATTTGAACTAAACAAAATCATCATAAATTACTTCCCAAAAGCCTGAGTTCATAATTTAAGATTCAATATTTTGAACTAAAACTTTGACTCTTGGCTTTTGCCGTATGTATAATGTATAGCTCTGTGGCTAAAATAAATGAGCCCTGGCCTCCGGTCTCCAGCCAATACAATAATAAAAATAATTATTATCTATTTTCTCCTTCACATTCATTTCATTTGTACTTTTTACTTTGTATTTTGTACCCATTCCTGGATTTCTGTGTTGGACCATAATATTATTATACATTTTGGGTACGGCGAATGGAGTCGTACAAAAAGTTGAGAGGAGATAAAATAAACGTGTGTGACTAAACTAAACTAAACGTGTAGTTTGAAACTTGGTAGTTGTACTTGTAGTTGGTTCAAGAATGGAAGAGATGGTCCACATCCACAGATTTCAGAAACAGTATACATGAAATATAAAGTAGAAAGTAGAAAGTACAGTGTACAGTGTATCTAATATCTAAAATGAGTTTTAAGTGTTAGACGCTAGAAATATGAGTAGCAGTAACTATCAACTACCAACTATCAGCCAGAAGCTAGGAACTAGAAGCTAGAAACTAGGGAAGCAACATGATGCCAACTAAGACTATGTCTACGGTGGCAGTAGAATTATGAGAGCTAAAGCAAGAACTAGAACTGAATTTGAAACTGAAACTAGGAATAAGAACCCGACTACGACTACAACTGCGATTACGACTATAAAGATGAGCAGGAAGATGAGGACGAGAAAAGGGAAAGGAGGAAACGACGACAGTCTGCAGTCTGTAGTCTGTATGGAGTATGTAACAGTAGACTGCAGACTGTAGACATTAGACCGTGGAATAGTGAGTAAAGTAATAATTGGGTTAATTTAATCTGAGTTCACAAATTAAAATGAAAAGATGTTGGGAGCTTGTTGGAGTTTAGCACATGGGAATAGGAAACAGATAGAAGACTCTAGATTCTAGAATCTAGATACATATCTATATGTATTATGCATATCACATGTAATAAGATAGGACAGCAGTTGTTTCTAATTTCTACATCTATACAGAGCAAATATGTGCAATGTACAACCTATTTTTCATGTATCTGTCTCTGTCTCTGTCGTCTGTGTCTGTGACTTTTACAACTTATGAGAGATTTCCCCATCTTATTTCACAGCTTGGAAACACGAAGAGAAAAAGAAGAAGAATGCTATTATGAATATACATGTACATTTTGGTATAAAGTATAAAGTATAAAGTAGAATATAGAATATATACTATGTACTTGTCTCATTTCTTCTCCTCTTTCTCTTTCTCTCTCTTTATCATTTCTATATTCCTTTTTTTGGAATGGAAATTGGAATGGAGGAAGGAAGGAAAAAAGAAGGAGAAGCATAAGAAGGAACCCCAAAACCCAAAAGAGAGGAAAAGAGACTAAAACCAAGGTGAACCAGTCACCAGTCACCAGTCAGTGTAATTTTTCCGACTCAATATCATTCCCAAAGTCTTATCTCCTTTCCACTTGCCTTCACTCTTCACTCCTCTCCTCCTGTGCTCTGCACTAAACTAAACTAAACTGAACTGGCAACTGGTAACTGACTGCCTCACTGCTCGCCTGCTTAGCTTAGCTGTTAGCTGTTAGTTTGCTCGGTTATTCTCCGTATTCTTCATTTTCCTCATCTTCCTCATCTTCCGCTGGATTCTGGACAACTTTTCTCCCTTGACTTTTTGACTCTGACTTCCACTTTCTCCTCCTCTATGTAAACATTTCTTCATTTGTAATATGTACACTTTCACTTTTCACTCACTTCATCTCAACTCTCAACTCTCGACCAACTCGAAGCATCTTATATCTTATCCTACTCTTTACTCGTAGACATCTCAGATCTCAGACATCCTATCCTTGTAGATTGTAGATTGTAGATACGGTGCGGAAATATGGATATGGAATATGGATACCAGAACCAGAACCAAACCTGAACGGGGAACAGTGAACAGTGAAAAAAATGGAGATGGAGATGGAGAAACTCAGCTGAAACTATCATATCTTTTTCTCCTTTGTACTTTGTAGATTGTAGAGTATAGAAGAACCATTTATCAGGAAAAAGTACAAAGTACGAGTATTAAGATGATGAAGATGAAGAATCAGGAAGAGAAAGGAATTTGGCCATAAACCACTTTTCATCTGTTCCCTCATTCTCAATTCTCAACTCTCAAAGTTACTTGTTACTTGTTGCAATATTTGGTCACATTCTGTATACTGTATGTTGTATTTACTATCGTGAACAGAGCCACGAGCCATGAACAATTTACAATTTACCATTTATTATTACTACGCCCTTAATACCAGTCAAGTAAATAGTAAATACAAAATACAAAAGATAATATACTAAATATACACAGTATTTTCCATGTATTTTCCATGGATTTTGTATTCGAGATGCGTATTTGGTATTTGTTATTTGTATTTGTATTTGGGTCTGTGAATTTTCCTGAGGTCCTTTGTTTTTTGTTTTTTGGTTTCTCTAGTGGAGTGTATTGTAGTTTTTACTGTTGCTTCACCTACTTTATTGCCCTAATTTTGCCCGAGGTTGTTCATGTGATATACCCACAACTAACAACTAACAACAAAATAAACAGACAAAAAGACAATACGAATACTCTATGCGATAGATAACAGGCTCAAAACTCAAAACCAAACTGCATGTATTTTGTATTAGGTGGGTTAAAAAAGAAGAGTGGAAGAAAAGAGGGAAAACATCTAAATTCCATTAGATTCTCTCTCTGGATAAAAATAGAGAGAAGAGGGTTGAATCTGATGATGTGAGATGTGAGGGATTGTTAAAATTCGATTGGATAAAGTGTGTTTCTTCCGTATTACAGGTTACAGGTTATATCTGTAGGTGTATTACGGCACGTGCAGTGTGCAGTGGAAATCATAGTGCTAAGTATGATGTGTAGTGAAAGGTGGTACTGTAAATGAATAGTGGACAGTGGTATTGAAAACTGAAAGAGTGAAAAAAGTAGGACAGAGAACAAGAGAGAGAGAAATAGAGTGGTAAAAGAGAGACAAATAAATCCGTGAGGAGAGAGGTTTTTAGATGAGAGCTGTAGCTGTGAAAAGTGTGGATGTGGAGTTGTTGATTAGTTTCACATTGCGAATTGAGAGGATTTAGCCACGAGAAGGTTGGATTAGCAGTTCCGAGTAGCCCTGCCACTACCAATAACAAACTGTGGACTTGGGATTGTGGAGTATAAAGAGCAAAGAAGTAAAGAGTGTACAGAAATCCAAATCCGAAATATAGAGTTTGTCACTCTTGTCTCTTTGCTGTATTCTATTCATGTGCCTAGTGTTTGTGCAGCATAGTGTGTCCAGTTTGTTCCTTGTTTTTTGTCCTTTGTCCTTTGTCGGCCTTCAAGTTTCAAATGTATAAAAGTTCCACGTTTACCTACAAAAACTGTCTCTCTCTTTTACTTGGCTCCTCTAGTTTTCCTATTTCTATTATGCTGAATGCTGAATCTACATGGATGCGTAGCACTGACAAGTTAGTATTGAAAATTGAGAGTTGGATAACAAGTTCTTCTTACCTTTTTACATGTTTGTACAAAATTACAGATGACAGATGACAGATGGCGTTCTAGATTCTAAGTTCTGCAATCTTTAAATTACAGTGTCTTGTTTTCAGATTCAAGATTTAAGATTCAATAAGACAGACTTTAGACTCGAGATGTTTTCAAATACAGTTTCAGTTCCAGATCCACAAGATCAGTTTCCTGTGACCGTAATCTGTGTGCTGTGTTCTGTGTTTGTGTTTTTTGTAATTTGGAGGAGGTGTGGAAAACCTAATCTTGCTCTTAGCCTGCTCTTTTTTTGTGTCCAGAAAAAGGATTTCCAACGTCCATCTCAAAATACACAACACACACACACACGAATCTATAATCTATATCTATGTTTCTATGTATCTGTATCTTACAATGGGAAATTAGCAAGAGCAATGAGATGACCTTATTTACACATTACCAATTACCAGTAACCAGTACAAAGAAAGAAAGTACCTTTGTACTTTATAGGTAAAAAGAGTGGACGTAAAAAATTCAAGGTACGCATATTGAACCATTCGGAGATGGGAGGTGGGAGTTTCATTAGATCCGAATCAGAATCAGAATCTGGTTCAGCAATGCTCAATGTTCAATGTTCAAGGGCTTACTTCTTCATTCTCCAGTCTTTATACTTTATACTCTATAGTCTCAAGATTCAAAGACGTGTAAGAACAGGGTTTTCTACACTACAAGATTCTCACTTTGTACTTTGTACAGTTTTAATGTGTGTTGTGTATTGTTTTGAGCTGGGAGTGAAAGAGACAAGAAGATTCCTCATTAGCTAAGTAACACCAGACATTGATGCACAAGTACATGTATATTCTATATTGTATCTACCTACTGTGTATTCTGTATTCTGTACATGTGCACATCTTTTGTATGTATTTTCTTATTTATACTCTTCACACCGTGATTCCCCACTTTCTATTTACTATATAGTACATACCTTATAATATTATAGATAGATTACAGGGTATTTGAAGTTGCACTTTCTCCTATCCACTTTCTCCGTTTTCTGCTGGTTCGCCTACACAGGAAAGAAACGCGTGCCAAACTTTTTCAGCTAACGTTTATGTCTTCCCCCGTAATATCTTCACCCCATTTCTACCTTCCTCTGCCAAAAAATTGCTTCTCTCTCTTTCTCTCTTTCTTTCTCTTGCTTTCTTTCTCACTTTGTCCCTTTTGCTCTTACTCGTTCAGATTCAGTTTTGTCTCTCGTCTACCCAGATCCCGACTGTAAAAAACAATGTGTAGAGCACGTGCACTGTATAATGTACACTGTACACTGTACTTTGTACGTGGTAACTACGTCTAATTCCATGTTATGTACTATGTATTATGTAGTCTCTAGATGCTTCTTCTTCTTCTTCTTTTTCTGCTGGATATTCATGTGCTGTCAATGCCAATACCAATACCAATATCAATACTAATACCAATCTGGAGCTGTATACTCTGTACACTGTACACTGTACACTGACTTGCAAGTGTTATCTTCGTCATCCTCGTTCTCATCATCATATTCATCGTCGTCGTCATCGTCAAACACCAGATTGGTGAAAGCAGCTCTCGACTCTCGAGTAACTTGACTAGAAACTAAAAGCTAGAAGCTAAAAGCTAGAAGAATAAGTATCCGCATAACTATCTGCAACTACATAATGTATGTATCCTCTGTATAATTTAGACTGTAGACTGTAGACTGTAGTCAGTTTCAGTTTTAACATAACGGAACATGACCAAAACCAAAACCAAAACCAAAAAACAAGCCAAGGACACAGAGACAGATGAGATTTCTCTCATTCACTCATTCTCTTGATTCTCTTGATTCTCTTGATTCTGTTGATGCTGTACCTAAAAGTACGTGTATACAGTATACATTATACATGTATTTCTGTTTTCTGTGCAGCTGGAGCCAGGAAAATCTTAATTTCAAATTAATGGATTCAACAAATTAGACTCACTGACTACTGACTCATACCATGTTCGCTCTGTCTACTCTCTACAGATATGTACAATGTACAATTCATATACCTTCTACACGCTAGTTTTTGTTAGTTTTCCTTGTTTTGTTGTTCCAAACCTCTGCTCTGCTGTGTAAAGTAAAGTAAAGTAAAGCTAAGCTCACAAACAAGTACAAGTACAAATACAAATGAGCATATCTTTCTTTATATCTATGTACACGATATGATGAAATCACCTTGCGTTGAGTTAATTTAATCCAAATCCCAAGTACAAAATCCAAAATCCAAACTCATGATACTTTGTGGATTTTGGATGGATTCCATAGTTCGGAATTCGGCATTTGGAATTCGGATGATGCACCAAACTATGGATTTTGTCCTTGAAAATTATGCTTACAACTTACAAGTTACTAGTTGAAAGGTGTTTTGCATATTGTACGTTGTACAGCTGGTACATGAAATGTGGTGAAGTAATTTAATGCAAATTACAAACTACAAGTAAAAGTACAAGTACATGCATTATTTATGCAAGTGTATCATGTACTGTGAACTATATGTAGAGGAAGAATTATTCTCCATTCTCATTACAGTTTACAGTTTACAGTATTTAACTGGTGGATCAACTTTCCATTTTCCCAAGGTTCCAAGGTAAATGATAAAAATAGGTAGAAATACTGAAAGTGAAACCGAAAATATCTTTAAGCAAATTGTTGCTGTGTACTTTCTCCTTTCTCCTTTCTACTTTCTCCTTTTTGCGTAAGGTTTATTGAATTAAAATGTGGACATTTTAGCATGATTACGTTTGTATTATGAGCGCTTCCAGTGTCCAGTGTACAGTGTCGAGTGCTAAGAATTAATTTTCAAAAACATTTAGTATTTAGTTGAAAGTGGCTACAGTAAAAGTAGAGGAGTAGGGGAAGTAACTACAGTGATTTTCATAGCTGTCTTTGTCGAGATTTATTTGACATGCATGAGCAAACATACCACACACCATTCAACATTCAACATCCCGAATCATAGACTATAAAGTAAGTATAAATATGGTACGAAATAGGAAATGCACAGCTTCAGCTTCAGCCTCAGCTTCATTCATTAGCTGTACTAATGTTTCATTTTGATTTGAATTTGGGAGATTTCACTCTCACTCGGTCCATCGGTTTAGTCACCATTCACCATTCACCATCCACTTTCCATTTCCATGATTATCATCATCTTTTCTCTCTCTCTCACTTTCTCTTACTTTCTCTCGGCTTCTCTGTAATGGCTGGATTTTCCTTGCTCTGGTCTCTCACTCTGGTTTGGCTGAAATTACAATCCAAACCTAACCGAACCGAGGAACGGGATACGGAATGAAAATGATTGAGTCTCTCACGTTCAGTCTCTTCCCAAGAATTCTCATGAACTTGAATGTTGAATGGCCAGTAATTTAATTAGAGAGAGTTGGCTGCTCGTCCTTCGTCCTTCGCTGGCTGCGAGTTGATCAATCTAATGGATTAAATTCCTTTAAACTATTTCATTCCTCAACCATTTTCATCCGTCCGTCCATCAAGTTCCCAGGCCACTGTAATATTATATATTATAAAACACAACAGGACTCGCCATCCATTTCATCACGACAATGACAACGCCAACGACAACGAAAAGGATCTGGAATCTACATACATTTATACACAACAGATACTCAAATATCAAATATCCCCAGCACCAGCACCAGTATCAACAATAGAAAATAGACAATAGACAATAGAAATTGCTGTACAGATGGGAGTAAAATTTGAGCCGTGTGTTCTGTTCTGACTATCGACTGTCCTTTATGGCATAATGTATACAAACATTTTGCAATAAATGAACAACTTTTGCATTCGGTGGATCCGGAGGCTCGGCGAATGGCTAATATTGCAAGTGCAGAATATGGGAGGACGAGGACGAGGACAGAGTTGAAATGAGTGGTAATACAAAATACAAAATACAATACAAAATAAAATGTACGGAGTAAAGGGTAGGAAATCGGTGCGAGGTATTCCTGTACATTGACATTGCACATTGTAACAGGCGCCTCATCTGTGCAAAACTAGGGAGAAAGTGAAAAGAGAAAAGAGAGGAGAATGAGATTCGGAAAACTTCATTTCTCACATGAGTGCTCCCAGCCTCATGTTTTCCACTTCCTACATTCTACATTCTACATCTACAATATACAATGTACAAGGACAACCGACACTCAGAGTAGCAATAACAGTTGAAGACACAATACACACGTATACAGATTACTCTACACTCTACACTACAGATTCTAGATGAGAGAGTTGAGAGTAGTGAATTGCAAATGTGGATTGTGGATTTTGTATTTTGGATTATGACAAGGTGATGAGAATAGATACTCGATTATTCTACTTTTCCTATCTCAGCTCAGCTCATCCTTTACTTTTACCTATTTCCCCTAGTTTCTGCCTAGTATTTGCACCATGTATAATTCAAATGGAGATGTAGTATAAAGTATAATATCATACGCATTGAAGAATTACTAAACTAATTTAGCTCACTCGGCAGTCGGTAGTACCGACTCGGTACTCGGCTTGATGCAATCTGAGAATAAAGTAATAATAATATTATGTATGATTATCATATTACTCCAAAAGTATTTTACGTTTTTACTATTTTACCGCCATGTCAACATCAACATCAACATTAAAATGAGCATTAGAATGAGGCACACATCTGTATTCTGTATTTTGTATTTTGTTCAGTGAAGATGTGAATATGTGAACTTTTGGACATGGTCATGAAAATGAAGATGAAGATGAAGATGGAGACTGAACTGAACTGAACTGACTTGAAACTGAGTTGAAAGTTGAAATGAACAGGATGAAAATAAAAATGTGTAATGTAGCATTGGAGTTTGTACTATGTATTTATGTGAATGTGAGGAAAACTCTCGGAATACAGTTGTGAATTGAGAATGGAGAGTGACAACTTTTTTTTTCTCACTCTTCTCTTCTTTTGTATTTTCTTCTGTTTCTGTATCTGTATCTGTCCGTCTGTTCTCTATGTTCTGTTGCTGGTTGTTGGTTGTTGGTTGTCAGTTGTCAGTTTCTTTGAGGAAAAGTTGAAGGTTGAAGAGTTGACGACTTCAAGTTGAAGTTGAAACTGAAACTGAAATAAGAGTTGGAGTTTTCAGTTTTCCACACTTCACTTTTCTTTTTCTCATGTACTTATTTTGTTGTCTTTTCCTTGCCTTCTTTTTTATGCTCGTGTACACTTACAACAAACAAGAGACAAGAGACAACGGACAAAGACAAGGACAAGAGATGGGTAAAATGTATAGGTACATGCTACAATAATATTACACAATATAAATGTACAGTTGAACTTTGTGCATTTTGTATTCGGGATTCTTCAAGAGTTTCTTCTTTTGGTTTGGTTTGGTTTGGGTTTTTCTAGATTCTAGGTAATAATGCAAAATGGTGAAGCAAAGAACTATCTGTATTGCAGACTGTGACAAGTAGCACATTTTACATTTTACTCGGGTGGACAAACGACAAAGGACAAACATATTGCCGTTTCTTTTCCTCTCTTCATTTCTTGTTTCATTTTCCATTGATATCTTCAACATCTTTTCATCTATCTATAGAAATATATTCATCTATTTATTTATATTATACATTTATGTTTATATTTTATACTTTATACTTGGAGAAACATGGATTTTTTCTTCGTCTCTTTTTTATCCATGATCCATGATCCTTGCTGAACTTGGACAATGGTAGTGATAGTAGATATATACATAATATGTGTAGTATATAGTATATAGTCATTGAAGGATGAAAATGAGGATATGAGGAAAAGTTTTTGTTTTTGTTTTCTACTGTTTCCTTCTTTTCTTTTCTTTTTAGTTCTTCACCACTCACAAGACTGTTTACTTGTTTACTTTTTCCCTGTTTTATATTATGCTGTATGTTGTGCTCTATTCTTTTCTGTGGAAGGAAAAGAAGAGGAAGAAGAACCCTGTTCCTCATTTCATATAGATAAGTATAAAGTATAGAAAATAGAAAATAGAAAGTAGAACCTCTTTCGGGTTTTCCTCTGTGTGCCTTTGGCATTGGCATTGGACTGAAACTAGAACTGGACGGATAAAAGGATTCAACCAGATAAAACATTGAACATTGAACGTGGAACAGACAGAAACTTTCACACTACAAAGATCTGTAAATGTAGTGTACATACTCAAAGACTTATTGTTCTTGTTCTTGTTCTTCTTCTCCAGCTTTTGCCTTTTCTTTTCCTTATCTCTGATGGAAGATCTATTACATATTACATATTACATAAAGAAAATCCATGCATATCCATACCAGTAGAGAATAGAGAAACAGATATATTTTAAATAGATTTGATACGATAAACTAGAAACTAGCACAATCCACAATATATTACGTCTGTCTTCAATCTTGAATGTACAAATGTACAAGCTAAAAGCTACAAAACTACAAACTACAGAATCTAAACAAGAAGAAAATAAGTAAGAGAAAACAAAAACAACAGGAACTTTTTAACTTTTAACATGGATCAACAAGCCGAAAACAGAAGAGGGAAAACTAAATTTATACTTGTAATAATATTATGTAACCAAAGTTGAACAAGACATTTAAAAAGTTGCAATGTATTTTTTGTTTGTTTTTCTTATCATTTCTCTATCATTTTGCATCTCATGGGTCTAAAATCTAAAATCTAAAGTATTATGCAAGCAGAAACAGTAAAATGTTTTGCATCTTTGGAATAGAAAAGTAGTTTATAAATTTCTAAACAAAAAAACAAAGTGAATGCACTAGTTATCAGCGGAGGTTTGCATAACATTTAATTCTAAATTTTGGATTCGGATTTTAGATTTTGAAAAGAGAAGGATGGAGATTTACAATTTGCAAGGATGCAGAATAACGGGATGCAAATTTGTAGATTCCTAGCAATGTATTTGTGTGCAAGAATATTAAGACCTTGTCCATTGTACAGTGTACAGTTTGATGAACATTTGTGGAAGCAGTCTTTGTGCCTTGTCTGCCACAGTTGAGTTTCCACACAAACACATGTACAAAACGCAGAGAGAGTTGATACTTTTGGTGGAACTCCATCGATGGATTTGCCTCAAAAGTAGAGGAGAAAGACGAAACAAGAGAACAGGAGAACTTGTAAAGTTTGGGAGAAAGTGTGCAGTTGGTTTGATTTTGTTTGTTGGTTGTCGAGACTGGAGATGAGGATTCATTTCAAATTTGCAAATAATTAGGAATATTAGCATACGAATATGAATGTAAATGTAAATGTAAATGTGAATGTGAATGTGACCCTGGATCTGGATTCTGGATCTGGATGTGGATGCAAAGAGAGAAAAGGGACAAAGAGACAAATGACTACCTTTTGCTTTCTCCTTTGTCTCTTTTTCATACAGGCTTCTCCTGTTCCCTGTTCCTTTTCTAGTTCTCGTCTTTGATTCTGTTCCAATTTCACCCCTCTTTCATTTACTTTGAAATACGTACTTGTACTTGTGTAATTCTACACTGTACTCAGTATCTGCACTTGCACTTGTCCTTTCTTCGTATCCCATCCTTTCAAAATTGGAGTTTAGGGAGTCGAGTGTTCAGTGTTCAGTGTTCAGTGTCAGCTCAGCTGTCACCTAGTACACGGTGTAATTGATCTAGATCTTTGACTCTGTCCTTGGGATTCTGAGTCTGACTCTGTTTCTATTTTCTCTTCAAGTACAAACTACAAAATACAAAACACGGAGTGCAGTACCAGTGTATTTACATACACCAGACTTGTGGATTGTGTATGACAAGCCCAGAGGAAATGAAATTTTAATTAGTTCCCTCAGTACAAAATGCTAAATACTAAATAGTAAATACAAAATAGTAAATACACCTTGTACATTTTACACTGAAAATTGTAGATTTCAGATTACAGGTATTTCAATACCTTCATCTTTAATCTTCAACTTCTACAGCATTACGACGTTAATAAACAAACTCATTAATTCACATCCGCTCCAACCTCCAACTACCAGTAAAAGATAAAATCCAAGCTCGCTCTTTAGTCTGTTTTATTATTATTATTATTATTGTGAATAATTCGGTAAATGTGTCTCCTGTCTCCTGTCTGCAGTCTGTAATATATAATCTACATGCATAAATACGAAGGAAATTTACAGTCTTCAAGCATTCACAAAAGACAAACGGTTACATGATGCTCTGTCAGAAGAAGAAGATAAAGTACACGGGAAAACAAGTTGTAGATTCAAGATTCAGAAAGGTTTGTGTAAGCACAAGAACTAGAACAAAGTGACAAGGGGACAAAATGAATAAAGGTGAAAAACTTGTGTTGACAGTTGAAACGTTGAAAGTTTACAGAAATATCAGACATTAGAGATTTTCAAGGCTGTTTTGTATCCAAAAAGTGTACAGTGCGCAATTTGCACTTGGTACATGAACATGATCTGTACATTGTACATTGTACATGAGCGGCTGTAATTAGAAAAGTTTAGGGGTGCAGTGCAAAAACATGAAGGAGAAACAAGAAACAAAAAACAAGCTCTGGGAATGATGATGAACGGTTCTAGTTTTCATGGGACACTTGAAAAAAGAGAGAAAAGACAAAAGAGAAAGACAAAAAAAGGTAGAAAGGTCAGTTTTCACTTTTCAACTACGAGTTTTGAAACAACAAAAGTTTTTGTCCTGATGTGCACTAAAGTGTACATTTATATGAAGTAAAAGGTACTACATTTCAAAGCTCGGAGGGCCAATATCAATAAAATAGTACGTAAATCAACAAACAACAAAGTACAGACCATAGAGTACAAAAACATAACCTGTTTTTTCCTATTAATGTAACTTTTAAATGTTCTTTTTTTAAATAACAAGAATCATGCAAACAATTGAATAAAATTTAGTAAACGGAAGAAATTGACAATTGACACTGTCATAAAAAACCCTGAATACTTTTACAAAAAACAACAATAAAGAAGCAACATTGTTCTAAATTCTTGATTGATGATATTTTTCTAAATTATTGTACTTTGTGACTGTACTCAGAAAACAAAAAACCTGAGTACCAAAAAATCTGGGAATAAAAAAAGAAGCTTCAAAGTGAAACCAGAAACCAGGTAAAAAATAAGAAAGGAGACAATATTGTGAATTGTGAAAGAAGGAAAGGGAATTTTCAGAATTTTACTTTGTGGACTTTGTGAGGTTGTGAGGTTGTGAGGAAAATTGGATGAAAAAAGGGTAGAATTTTTACCTCGTTATAAAAATTTGACCGTTACAACTTACAACTTATAAGCAAATTGCTTCTGGTCTCGTCTCGAGTCTCCACGGATTTGTTTTATCTTTTATCTTTTGTCTTTATCTTTATCTTTATCTTTCCATCTGTTTGTCTGTTCTCTTCATCTGTCCACTTGTTCCTTTGACTTTGACTTTCCGCTTTCTTCTTTCTGTCTTTCTTTGACTCGGCATCATCACACAAGCAGACAAACAGACAACCAGACAGACAAAGAAAAAGTACACACAGAGAAAAGCATCCTTCCATTCAATTTATTTTGTCGTCGATCACTTGGCTATTTCGTTCTGTCATCTTTTCTTCTTCCTCTCTTTCTGTCTTCTTCAAGTTGATCCATATCTTTAATCCTCCTATTCTTCTCAATCCAAGTCTATACTAGACAGTAGACAGTAGACGGTAGACGGTAGACACTAGTCCATCTTTGCTTTATGACGAGAATGAGGACAAAAAAGTGAAGAGAATGACGTTCTCTTGCTCACTTTGCCATTTCCCGTTTTTTTTCTACAATCTACAATATAAAGTATAATGAAGACCCCAATGAAATGAAAGGAAATGAAATGAAATATCCAGCCATCATATAAATTATTACGTAAACTATCCACTATCCACTATCCATATTTCCTACTCTCTTTACTCTGTACTCTGGGCAATATTAGATTTTATTGCTGCTAAAAATCCCATCTTCCATCTCCCGTATCTTGAGTCTCGATTCTCCCTGTTTCTTGGTCGTGATACAAACAGAAGACGAGAAACTCGTTCCATCTTTTCGTTCCTCAAGAGGAAAATGAGACCATTTCATGTATGTAATATGATTATGATCAATGAGATATCTAAAATACACACACATTATGTATTTTATATTATCACTCGTGTACAAAGGACACAACCAGATGAAGATGAAGATGAAGATGAAGATGAGGAGAAAAAGAAAAGAAAGCCGCCTGCCTTCTTTCTTTCCTTCTTTCTTTCTTCCTGTCTTTCTGTTCTTGTGGTGCATGAAATACAAAACTTCATTTGTGGATCAAGTTTTTTTTTCTGTCTCCGTCTCCGTCTCCTTTTCTTCTTCTTCTTCTTCTTCTTCTTCATGTTGTTTCTCCCTTTTCCTCGTTTTACTTTTCGTTGCTGATGGTGGTGCTCACTTTTTTTTGATTTATCACTTGGTCGCTTTGGCAAATCACGTAATTGGAATTCCGCGACTTTTACACATATTTATGTATTTTGTGTATCATGTGTAAAATCCCACGTACCACGTACAACGTAGGGCTGTTTGCAGTTTGCAGTTTGTACTTTGTAGTTTGTAGTGGTAGAGGAATAAATCTTGAGACTTGAGATCCTTTTCTCCTCTCCTCTTGTTTTGTCCTACATTATTATTACTATTATTATTATTATTGCTGTTATTGTGTATAAAAGTGTAATAATATAATCCTGAGAATGGAAAAGATGGAAGATGGAATGAAATGGAACCATCATTTTTTTGTCTAGTGTCCTGACACACCAACACCAACACCAGACCAGGCCAGGCCAGGCCAACACGAGTACAAAGTATAAAGTATAAAGATCATAACAGAATGGAATAAAATGACATGGAATCTTCTACCGTGCCCCGGGTTCTTTCTTCGTCAAATTGGGAAAAAATGAAGAGTAAATTCAAATTCAAATTTACTCCTTCACGGATCCGGAGTTGGATTCGGATTTTCTCTTTATCTTCCTACACTTTCCAGTTTCCAGTTTCTACTGTGAGCTACGAGTTGCAAGTTGAACGCCCATTTTTCACTCCACTTCCAGTTCCAACAAGACAAAAAGAGAGAGAAAAAAAAGAGAAAATAAGAGGAGAAAAGGAGAAAAGAATCACAATGTATAGATAATTTATTATTATTGTATCAGCGAATGTATCGTAATTTCATTTACATGTGAGATTTGAGATTTGAGTCGGAAGCCTAAAGCCTTTTCCTTTCTTTTTTCTTGTCTCTGGTCTCTGGTCCTCGTGCTCGTGCTGCTGTTACTGTTATTACTCTTACTTTTTTACTGATACTGTTGGCATTGAATATACAATTTTTTACCATTTACTATTTTGCACCGATTTTCTCAATGTTAGCTCAATGTCAAATAGTCCAGTTTCCAGTTTCCAGTTTCCAGTGAAGGAGAAAAGTAGCATGGTTTCTTAGCATAGAAATAGTAAAGATAGTATATTCTTGATATCAAAGAATTACTACAAGTTTTCCATGTGTAATAAATACAAATACAAGAAGAGAACAAAAGAAAAGAGAAAGTATATAGTTTATAGTTTTTAGGTACACTCAATGATGTAATAAATGGATAAGAAATAGGAACAAATGCATGGACTTGATTTATGAAGGTTTTTATGTCCCCTTTTGATTTTTGAACATGCAGCATGAAGAATAAAACAATCACAATACTAAAATTGCAGCTATAAAAGCTGTATTAGCATTTATGTATTTTACCTACAATTTACAGCCAACAACCGGCGACCCACAAACATAAATACATAAATTATTCGTTATCCTATGATATTTCACATGATGAGTCAAGAGTCAAGAGTCAACAGTCAACCATCAAAAGAGGACACGATTTCCCATTCAAAATTTCAAAGATCGATCGCACCCCGAGCTAAAACTGGAATTGTACTACTGACATTTTTTCCCATCAGATTTCCTCTGTTCTTGATTCTTGATGTTTGATTCTTGATGTTTGATTTTTTGACGGGAGGATTAGATTTTGGATTTTGAACTCTCCTCAGTTTCGACGTTTGGCTTTTAGCTTAAAAGAAAAAGCCACAGACAAGTTTTCTGAGCATTGTCAATTTTTCTTACCTTGTTTTCTGAGTAAAATTGTCTGAAATCTTGAATACTGAATTTTGAACCTTGAGCATTGAAATGTAAAATATGAAAAATATGAAAAAAAGAAGCTAGTTGAATTGAATTGGCTGTTCAATGTTCAATGGAATTGGGAGTTGTGAGTTGTATTATTGTAATTTGAATAAATTGGAATCCACAAGGTTGTCAATTGTCAATTTTCAATTTTCAATGGTCATGTTAAACTACCAAATTTCAAACAAGAAAATTACATGTACCTTACATTGTACAATGTACATGCATAAAAAATACTGTATTGAAAATTGAATATGCACATAATAAAGCATCATATCGTATAAAATATACTTGTATAATATAATATGATGGTTATTTCTTGTGGTTTGGTTTGTCTGGTTTTTTTTGGGTCTTTTGGGTTTGTGGTGGTGAAGGAGGATTTGGTGTTATTATAAAATGGCCAGAGGGAACACTACAAAATGACGAGGATGATGATGATGTGGATGTGGAACTTTGAACTGAGCTTCTTGACTCTTGACTCCAAATTCGGGGAATTGTTCCATTTTCCTCATTTTAGCTTCTTCTCCCCTCAACTCCTTACTCTTTACTCTTTACCTACAGGAAATACATGCACCTTGTGCTTTGTACTTTGTACTCTGTATTTTGTACGTGTGTAGACGGTAGACGGTAGTTGACGAGGGAAAATCTCTCTCCTCTCTTTGCAAGATAAAGAACAAGGGTAAAAAGACATACAAGAAAAAGACTTGTAGACTTGTGTACTTGTGTATTTGTAGAAAAAAGATGAAAGTGGAGGAAATGTGACTCAGTGGAAAGTTGAAAGTTGAATGTCAAGTGTATTATAAATTGTAAATTGTACAAACTAAAAACGGATGGATCTCGAGTTGGATCTGGATCTGGATGATGATGGAGAATCCAGAAGAGAAAAATAAAGACGACAGGTTTTTGCCTTGAGGCTCAACTCTCAACTCTCAACTCGACTTCAACTCAAAACAACACGACTTGAGACTTGAGACTTGAGCAATTTAGTTTTTCCAGGAGCTTCCTCTCCTTTTTTCTTTCTCTCTTTCTAGATTCTTTCTCTACATTCTACCTTACACAAAATGTCAACATGCTGCATAAATTGCAAGGGAAGTTTGATAAAAGGGAGAAAGAGGGACAAGAGTAAAATATAATGATAAAAAGTTGTGGTTCAAAAAATAAAGGTGCAGCAAAGGAAATCGAGAGATCAAAAAAAGAAACGTCATATGTTTTCATCATCATTTTATTTTACTATGTTTTATTCGGCCGCCGATATTGATATTATTGATATTGATATTATTTTGAAGAGGAGAAAAATAAAATAATATTCCATTTGTAACTATACTTTGTTTCTATGTATTTGTATGGGGAAAAATCCTTACTATTTTTTTTACTGTCACTTTGAAGAACTGGAAGAAGATTTTCTAAACTCTAAACTCTAAACTCTAAACGTGGAATTTGGAGAGATTTAAGCTCGGATTGATGCAATAGCATGCGGTGTCAGTGAAAATGATACAGGAGAAAGTGGAGAAAGGGAGAAGAATAGACAGAGGACAGAGGACAGAGGAACAACAGTCAAGATAATGAAGTGTCTACAACTGGAAAAGTGGAAATATGTCCGCCTCTTCCTTGTTCTGTCACTTGGAGCTTGAAGCTTGAAGCCTTTCAACAACGACAACTAACACTCTCTTCCTCTTTTGTCTTTACTCTTTTGTTTCATCACACTTGCTTCCCTTTTGAACCCGTCACTGATTCTCAGTCTGATTCTGATTCGGATTCTCCTTTTGTTTTTGTTTCTCTCTCTGTCTGTTTTCTGTTTTTTATACGTCAGCCCAAACACAAAACAACAGACAATAGAAATAGACACTCGACACTCGACACTCGACACAACCCATTTTCCAACCATTATAAATAGTTATTTACACCCTTTTCTTTTCTTTTCTTTACTTTTATCTTTTGTCTTTTGTTTTTTGTTTTGTATCAGACAAATATTTATTTACTTCCGGATTCCGGATTCCGGTTTCAAGTTTCCAGTTTCATCCATGAATTTAGATACATTTTAGACTTTAGACTTTTAGATTTTCCAAGTATTTGTTGTGGGAAAGAAAGATCAAAGTTTTTTTTAATAGACACAAAAGCTTTTGTTTTTTTTTGTCTATTTTTTTCTATGTATATTTTACTCGTACTCTTGTGTTTTTTAGAAAGTAAAAGTAAAAGAGTTTACTTTATTCATGAAGGGTGCATGTAGAATAAAGAACGTCGAATAAAAGTGTAGAGGAAATGAGAACTGTATACAAAATACAAAGTACACAGAACAAATTCAGGGTAGTCTTTTAGTAGAAAGTAGAAAGGCAATTTGTCCCCGTCCGATAGAGCGTGAAATGGAAGATTTGTCCATGTAATATTTATATGAATTAAGGTTGTCAGAGCAAGATTGACAAGTGGTGGAGCATGAAGCGGGTGGAATTATTATCATTATTATTACCACAGAATATCAACTAGAACTCTATGCTCTGTACAGTGTACATTGTACATAATATCAGGATTTGGATTTGGCTTGGAATTGGAATTGGAATCTCCAATCGGCCAAAGGTTAATTTTCACAGTAGTTGATTCAGTCCAGTCAGTCCAGTCCAGTATCCAGTATCCAGTGTCCAGTGTATCATATCTTTTGAGTACATTGTCCAGTTTCCATTCTTCCAATCTCCATTGTTCATTCAACTCACCCCAGACTTGAGCCTCGAGATTTGAGAATCCAAAATCCAGAATCATCAATCATACTCACTTTTCCATTGAATCCACTTGAGCTCCCAGCTCAAGAGAAACTGGATATTAGATATTAGTATTACCTTTTTACATGAATTCTTTATGATGAAATCTGTACTGTGTAAAAATCCACTGAAATTCTGAGCTCAATTCCAATCCCAATAATTAATTGTACAAGTAAAAAAAAAGAGTCAAAAAGGTGGAAAAATTATCGTAAAAGCTATTATTTTTTAGGTAAAGTAAATTACAAATTACACTCCGATTCTTTTTCCTTTTCTTCTCCTCCTGGGCCTGATTTTTACTGTTGTTTGAAAGCTTGGGTTAATGATTAAAGATTGTCAAAAGCTGTAGGAATTTGGAAAAACCTTCTCCCTTTTCTCTTTATGATAAAAACTCCAAACTCAAAGCAAAACAAAGCTCGTTTATCTTTTATCTTCTATATTAAACAAAGAAAGTGGGAAAAACAATTCCAATTCGAGAAATTTGTGTAGTGTGTATTTGGTACTCGAATAAAGGTTCTTGAGACGGATCGTAAGGTGCGTGTACTCTGTTTTATAGCTTCCCATGACTCTATGACTCGACTTTGACTCGAATAATTTGAATGGATTTGAACCGATTTGAAGTTTCAAATCCACGATTTGGAATCGTTTGACTTTCAAATCCAAACGACTCGACTTTGTTTGACGATTTGACTCCGATTTGCCGTATGTACATTCAATGTAAAACATATAAAATTCAGAAAAAACATGATTCTGACCTTTGGGTCAATCGGGGTCAACTCGGTTTATTTTTTTCTGAATAGACCATAAAAAAGTAGGTGCAGGATGTTTTGTTTATTTTTTAATTGGAATTAACCCTGATTTTTAAAAATCAAACGCAGTCAAAAATTATACTTTTCGAAATTTTGACTGCGTTTGATTTTTAAAAATCAGGGTCAATTCCAATTAAAAAATTAACAAAACATCCTGCATCTACTTTTTTATGGTCTATTCAGAAAAAAATAAACCGAGTTGACCCCGATTGACCCGAAGGTCAGAATCGTGTTTTTCTGAATTTTATATGTTTTACATTGTATGTACATATTGCAAATCGGAGTCAAATCGTCAAACAAAGTCAAGTCATTTGGATTTGAAAGTCAAACGATTTCAAATCGTGGATTTGAAACTTCAAATCGGTTCAAATCCATTCAAATCGTGTACACTCTACGATTTTTGACTTGGAGCCGATTTGAAAATTTGGATTTATGGGAAGCTATAATTAATTATTACACATGATTCACACCCACTTTCTTTACTCTTTGTGGAGGTGCTGTGTATTGTGTATTACAGATTACAGAGAGTATGTAATATGGAATTTAAATTTATATTTTTTGTTTGTTGTTGGAGAAAAATATTTTACCATACTCAAGTTACATGTATAATAATATGATTAAGTATTTATTATGATATGAAAACACAATTCTTTTAATCCTTCAAAAATATTCAGAGCACATATAATATGTAATAATAATAATCACACATGATATTAATGTATTATTTAGTGGCGGTTGGTGGTGTTCTTTCCTCTGTCTCTCTCTAGGAATTTCTGGATTTTTACAGTGAGCAGTTACACTGAACACTGAACACTGAACAGCTACTGTGTACTTTGTACTGCTGAAACTACTGTTATTTATTTCTTTTAGCCTTTAGCCAATTAAACGGTTGTGTTAGAACGTTGGACGTTGGACGTAGCACAGCCGGCAGTTGGCCGGACACGCTATTTCCATTTTCATAAATGAATACATACTTAAATGTCATCATTCATCAGTATGATGATCATCATCCATTTTCATTCAAGAGCGACCATGTAAATGGTAAATGCATGTAGTTATTTAGTCATGTATTTTTGCTCGTATACAAGTAAAAGGTATACATTATACATTTTTAATGTTTTTATTTTGTAGTTTGTAGTTTGTATAATTTGTGTGTACATGTTGGTTTGGATTTTGTATTTTGTACACATCATGTATTCAGTATTTAGTCAACCATAGCCATACTTTCTTTCTGTATATTATGATACATGTTGTACGTCTAAATAGGAAGGAGGTGAAAAAGAAAACAGTTAGACTACAGACTCCAAGGTAAAAAAATAAAATAAAAACGGAAAGAAAGTTTATGTGTCTCCGTCTCCATTTATGTTTTACATATTAGTCTGTATACTATGTGACAAATCTACAATAACTCAAAAGGCCAACTTCCAAACACAAAAATAAAAAATACATATCTAAAATGAATGCCAGAATAAAGAATAATACTTACAACATGTACTATGTTGTAGGTTGTAGGCATCATTCGGATATTCGGATTCTCGTAGTTTTCCATAAAACTACCCATTTTTTAAAAAAAGGAGAAGGGAGAAGGAGAGAGAGAGAGTGCAAAGGAAAATGGAAAGGTTGCATGGCTTCAACTTTTATTTCTGCTCTACGACAGCGACAAGTAATGTACTATGTACCATGTATGGCTACGACTACCATCATAATTTGAGTGAGAGTGAGAGAGAAGGAGCAAAGGTAGTACACGCACACACATGAAATACAAACTACAAAGTACAAAACGAGAAAAGGACAAAAATTTATACCATACAATTATTTTCCGGGTTCAACTGAAAAACTGCCTGCTGCTGCTCCCTGTTTCCATGTACTTTAAGTACACAAAATACATAATACACATGCTGTCCACATTGTCCATTTTGTACATTGTACATGCATGTGGTTATGTTGAGGCATGTATTTTGTAAACACTTTGTTTACATTTTGTAAATTCCGCCATATGTACTTGTACATTGTACATGTTTTCTATATCATGTTGTATAATATTCTTCTGAATTCTAAATGCCATACTCCATACTCAACACTCAATACATAACAAGGTAGAAAATACACAAAATACAAAAGTACAGTGAGTGAGTAAATAAAGGGGGAGGGGGGGTAACAAAAAATGAAAGAGGGAAAAAAGGATATGTAGAAGTAAAAGCTGTGGACTTCATACTTCATATTTCATATGGACAAAAAATGGACTGTGGATTTAAATACACACACAGACTTTTCATTTCATCGAGAATCGAGACAAAAAATTTTTGTGAGAGTTCTTCCGTTTTCTCCACTGTCTAGAGTCTTGATAGTTTTGATATTTGAACTCCATGTCGTGTTAAACTTTTGAGTTTTGAATTTTGAGCTACCCATAATAATAATAATATATTATGTACAACTTGAAAGTAGAAAGTGCATCTATACTCTATACTCTAAAGGATACACGACTATTTTTTCCCGTGCTTTTTTTGTACATTATATATCTCTGTATGTTTAATGTATAGTATACGTATGCAAGTATGCGTTGAGTGTTACAGTTTGTTGTTTGTTAACATGATAACATGATAACTTTTTTCAGTTACATTTTACACTTGTTTACAATATATACAATAACAATATATATACACAAAACACAGTAACAATTGTTCAAGATATGTAAAATGAAATGATATATATAATATATAATATAGTTTTTTTTGCTTTCTCAGAAAACTTATAAGAAATATGTTGTATGAAAATCACGCAAATTTTTTATACGATCCACAATATGTTACACATGCTATATTATTATATGATTATTATTATTATTATCATAATGCTTTATATTGTATATTGTAGAGGATGTGAAGAAAGAAATCTCACCGTCAGGAAATGTTACGTTTGTAAATATTAAATGTATTTACATGAAATTTTACAAGTTGTGTAGAGTTGACAGAATGTTCCTTCCGCCTGTTTCATGTTTCATGTTTTATGTTGAATCTTTGTATCTTGTACCTCTTTTTCTTGTTTCCTTTCCACTAAAATTGTGCTTCTATCCAGACTTTTTTTTTGCATAATTTGATCAAGAGGAGAGATGACAGTGACAATGACAATGACAACGAAAACGACGACAACAGCAATGACAATGGGATGATAATGTCGACGGCGAGTAAGTCTCCTTTGACTTTGAATTTTGAATAATGTACTTCATACTTTATACACACTCTCTCTCCTTTTTTCAATGTATTAAGTATTAAGTATTAACCTTGTTGCATTATAACTTGTAAAATGTTTGTCCATTTCCCATTTGCGTTATCCAGTATCTTGTACGTATCTGTCACACATGTCACATGTCACTTTCTCACATGTAAATTTATGTTGTTCTTTCACTATTTCCTACTTTCTCGTACTTACACTATAGTATTTGTATACAATAATAATATTTATATTTATATTTTTTTACAGTAGCAGTATTGTCAACCATGTACAAAAAAGAGAAGGAAAAAAATTCTCTCTTTTTCTTTTTTCTTCACGTACAATTTGAAGACTATTCCGTATTATTATTCCGTAGTATTTCTTAAGTACGTCGTAATTTACTTGAACTACATAATACATAATAATCATCATCCCTATAGTTTATCATGATAATTATTATTAATATAAAGTTTTTTTTTGTTGAAAGATATAGTTTATTTATGTAATTTTATTTATTTATTTATTTTTGCCAAACTTGCCCGGGTACAAGGAAGCAAGTTTGAATCTTTGCAGTTGTTATTTGCACTGTTTAAAAAATGTTCAATCATTTTCATATTATTTTTTGTAAATTTGTATTTGGAGTATTTCTAATCTCTCCCTGCGGTCCCCACGTTCAGCTCCCTTTTAATGTCTACGTAGTCTTTGTTTCCTTTTTGAAATTTTGTCCAGAGTGAATGGATCTTGTTGAATGAGTTGAATGGAGTTGAGAATGGAGAAGTATGTATTTTTCTTCATTCCATATTTTCATGATACACTTTATTACTATATTACTACACATGATGGGTGAAGAATAGTTGTTAATAATCTCAAGTTAATTTTTCCACTCTTTTTTCTTTTTTCTTCCTTTTTTGTATTTCTTTGTTCCGATGTTCAGGGGATCAAGTATCAAGTATCAAATTCAGTGAAGTGATTCTCAATTTTTACTTGACCTTGTGGCTTCTTCAAGTTTCATTTTTCAAAATTTGACCCCTTCTTCTTTTTTCTTTCTTTCTTTCTTTCTTTCCAGATTGATTACGTTGGTCTTTTTATTCTGTTCTTGTGATTTGTGATGCTTCTTATTTTTCCACTTTGACACATAACATTCTTCTTCTGTGTCTCCATTTCACATTTCACATTTCACATTTCATATACATATACATCTTTTTTTTTGGTAAATGTGCATGTGAAAGGGCACAATTCATAGTGTAGAATGTAGAATGTAAAAATCTTCATCTGAGAGAAAAAAATGCCCCGTGGGATGAAAGAAAGAAAGGAAGAAGACGCAGAGGATTTTTTTTTTGTATTTTGTAGTGAAAGATTAAAAACGACGAAAGTTGAAGTGTCACAAATAAAATACACACTACCCACTACACACACACATAGGCACACATACACAGTATCTCAACTTTCAGATCTTCCTTTTCCATGCTTTCTCTCTCTCTCTCTCTCTCTTTCTCTTTCAGTCACTTTCCCCTCTCTCAACCCTTTTTCTTTTTTTCACTTTAACTTTTCCACTGGGCAAGTACATAAGTGAGAGGAAGCGTATGTATTTATGTACTTGTTCATCCATCCAGGATTTACTTGCTCTTGTTCCTCTATATTTTGTATGCTGGATTCTGGATACTTTACATTCTTGAGCTTTGACTTCTTCCTCTTCTTTTGGTGAGACAGATAGAAAATAGAAAGAGAGAGAAAGTAACACAAGAAGAATTGAAGAAGAAGAAGAAGAACTAGTGGCAAAAGTAGCAGCACCATTCACATAGAATAAAGTATGAGATTGTACATTGTACATGTGGGTAGAAACTTGCGATGGTACGGTTTGGTTTGGTATGGTTATGTTCCTTCTCTTGTCAACGTATCATCATACACTTTTCTAAGCTTGACGATGTTGTTTTTACTTGACTTGACTTGACTCTGCTTTGCTTTGCTTTACTGTACAGTACTGTACTTTTCTTTTCTGCCCGTACTTTATTCTATACATGTACTTGACTAAATAACTTTCCGGATTTTCTCTTGTTGTGGATTTTTTATTGTGTAGTGTAGTGTAGTGGTAGACATGGTGGATGTTGGATGGTAGATCGTAGATGTTAGAAGAATTGTGAAATGTAGTCTAAAGTCTTCACTCTTCACACAATCATGTGCATGTATATGTTATATGTTATATGTAGTTATAGAACGTAGAATATACTTCTCCATCCCGTTCCCTGAAGATGACATTCTCGGGGAAATGTTCACACAAACCATTCCTCTTTTTGACTAGGCGATATGTCACTGTTAACAACAGATGAAAATTTCATTATTTCCTGCATTTTTCTTCCATTTTCTATTTTCTATTTCCTTTTTTCTCTCCCTACTCCAACCTCCAAGCCCTACAGTCTACATCCTACATGTTTGTATGTGTATATTATACTCCTGTCTCCTACTCATTCTGGATTCTAGATTCTAAATTCTAACCCTTCTACTATTTCATTTTATTTATTTACCTATTTATTTATGCCCTACTTTTAACTTTCTCCATTCGCTCTGCGCCTATCCTTTGAATTTTGAAGAGAAAACTTTCACATAAAAATATTATGTATGTATAGAATTTATAGAATATATTTTAGATTCACGTAATAGAATTATCTGAAACAGTCCGCTTTACCCTTTTCTATCCACTTTTCACTACTACACCTACACCTACATATACGTATAATAAATGTATTTACGAGCATAAAAGTGGTAAAAAGTTGTAAATCTGAGAATGGTAAATTTGTAGCCCTTTTGTGTTTTGAAGTAAAAATAATATAGAAATAAAAAAAGGTATACATGTAAAATTTCATTTGAAATATCAACTATAATAATATGTCTATGCTGCCTGTTTAATATCTATTCTATTATATATCATATTATTTTTTGTAGTTTTTGTTTTGTAACTATGTAGCCAAAAGCTTTATTTCAATTGAGAATCGAAAATTGAGATTGAGAATTTAGATTGACTGAAAAGAAAAAGGTTATGGATTTTGTTTTTAAGTATTTTATAAATGTAAAAAAAAATGTTACCTCATATTTCCATGCCGCGGTGTAGTTAATTTGGAATGAAACATTGACGAAGGAGAAGAAGTATCGTGGTGTACCCTTGGCTTCTATGAATTATAGAAAACAAAAAGAACAAAATTTAATATGCTACCACATGAAATACATGAAATCTTTTTTTGTTTCATGGATTTTGAAGGATATTTAAAAGAATATGAAATATGGTTCATCTTACTCCGCAGGGAGTCCTGAGTTTTCCGACATCGTTTTTCTTTCATAGATGTCCGACTTATGGTAACTTTCAATTGTTGATTGTGGGTGTAGACAGTAGCCCCCTGATTTATCTGCTAGAGCTATCATTGTCCCTGTCCCATTTGAGCCTTGCGGCGGCTCCGTAGAATTCTCTGTAAAATAATATAGACACAATTTTAGATGTTTTGTATTTTGTACGTACAGTTCATTTTGAATAGAATTCGTATGAGAATTCAACCAAATACATTTATTATATTTAATTTTGGCGTTTGAACTGACAAAAGCCAAAACCAAAACCAAAACCAACACTAAACTCTATTGTCTTTCTCTCATATCCAAAGATCAAAAATGCTTTCACTACACTGATAACTAAATTGATTACAAGTGGGAATTTTTTTCCAGTAACTTAAATACTATGTACTACACTTGCACAAAGCCAAATGATAATGTGCTCATGTACATGTGAATTCCCTCACCGATTCCTCGTGATTAATATCCTTTCCCTGATTAATACTTCTACACTCCATTTTGTGATTCATTGTTTGCCGGAAACAAGAATAAATCTTGTAATCAATTTTTTCACAGCAGAGCTCAGTAGTTATTTTGTGCATATTTTGTTCTTGTGAAAAAAAATTGATTAATAACCTGGATTTCAACGTTTTATCTATTATTTACCTATCTTTTTTTCAACTTTCACTTGTAGGAGAAAGGAGAAAAAATATGCATTTTAATCGGGGTACAGAATAAAAACGAGTACGGATGAACAACAAAGGAACATGAACCAACAACCAACAGGTTACATCTGATTAATCATTATTTTTGAATAAAATCATCATGTACTGAGCATTGAAATCAGTACTCCTTGTCTAACAATTTTTTTTTCGTTGTCCGTTTATTTACAAAATAAAGATTTTGAAGGCTTTGAATACCCTAAATAAAATTTGCACAGCCCGAGTACGATAAAATAAAATAACCGTCAGTAGTCAGAACGGCTAGTTCCGATGTGAGTTTTAGTTTTTAGTTTTGAGTGTGTTTAACAGCTTGAGAAAAGAAAACATTGGAGACTGGAGACTCTAGACTCGAGACGTGTGTCGGAACTTCCCACAAGGGAATTTATGAATGTTTCACTTCATCTAAAATGATATAGGACGTCAATACATAAAATTATGGTATAACACTATGTATTTAAATCTTTCAACATTGGACAAGCTTACGAATTACGAATGTAAATATGAAATAGGGAATTCACACGAGAATTTTTTCTCTGCCTCAGAGCATTGTATTTTTTATTGCACATATAAAAAAATAAAAAATACTCAAAAATACTTGTACAGTATGTACGTAGAATGTACAATGTACAATCAAAATTCAAAACAATAGCAAACATCAAATATCAACAATCACCTCTTTATAACTTATTATATACATGTGTGTGACAACAACAATATCACATTCCTTGTCATTTTCATTTTCACTTTCTCCTTTTCTTTTCCTCTTTCCTTCCAGTTGGAAATATTCTTGGACTTGTACAAGAATAGATCCAGTGTTAGATTAAAGATATGAACGAAGACTACATGACATTGTGCAATGTACAACATACAAAATACAAAATGTATAGGCATAAAAGCACTTATATCTGGAGTATGGAATGAGATTGCATTATGAGTTGAATGCGTGACATTAAATGCTTTTATTGCTCTTGTGTGGGCTGTACTTCATCATACCACAATCCATACATGTGTGTAGAGTGTACACATAATATAAGAGAGTATAAGAGAAAGAGGAAAGGGACAAACCGGATTGATGAGATGGAAATCTCACGAAAATATATACACAATATGAAAAAAATATGGGCGGAGGTGAATTTATCACAGAAAATTCCAATACATTCAACATTCAAGATTGAGCATTGGGCACAGGAATTCTCCATGCTTTCTAGAATCTAGATTCTAGATTCTACCCCCTGTAATTTCCCTCTCTCCTTAATTTCTTCATTCATAATTCACATCATCTAAATTATACAGCTTAAACGTCGTGTATGGTCCTCAAAAACTGCATGCTGTATTCTGTATATTGGTCTCTATTTTATATTATGAAAAGTTCTAAACATATTATATCTTGGCAGCTTTGTAAAATGTCTTTGCATGATTATTGATGTTTGAAAGTATTAATATTAGTTTTTGTATTTTGAGCCTAATTGTAAGTTAGATTCTGGACTCTGGACAATTTGCTCCTCTGAAATATGAAGAGTGGAGAGGAAATTGAATTTATTTCCTACATGACAGCCCACAATGAAACATAGCATATAGAATGTGGAATTCGGACTAGGAAAAATAACGGATACGAATTACCGACACCGATACCGGTTGATGAATGAGGAAGACAAGAGACAAGAATTGAATTGAATTTGAATAGATAATAGATATGAAAAATATTTTGAAGGGCCCAAGATTAACTATAGAAAATGGACTTACTTGAATGATTATGAATATCAGGCTGAGGAGGAAGAGGACGTCCTTGACGACGCTGGCAAAAGCAACTACAGAGAATAACTATCACCACGGATATCACTAACAGGCCACTGATGATTGCAATGTTATAAGGAGATTCACCCACAGTTGAAATCAAGTCCATGATAAAGTTACCTGTAATTAAACAATAAAACAAGAGTCAACATTATACTAATTTTGTTGCACAAAAAATAACCTTTATATTTATTGATAAATCACAGATTAAAATATTCTCTCACCAGTGCAATTAGCAGAACGAAGCTCATCTTCACCGCCCTGGCAATTTGAAACTGAGTCACATAACAATCTCTTTGAAATGCATATATTTTCATTATTCTGCATACACATGAAAGAATCATGGCATCCACGGGCTGAAAATTAAATATCATGAAAAAACAAAAAGTTAAAGATCAAAGTTCAAAAGTTGGTCACTTGAGCAACTGTACATTGTACATAATAATTAACAACTAATAACTATAAAAACTCATGAAAATTATAGTCACGGCGTCTACAAATTAAAAATAACAAATGTATGTGTCGCCAGGTAATTTTTCATACATTAATCGTTTCAAAATTCCGTACACATCATCACCTATTATTTTACATCATCATCATGACATAATAAGTATAAAGTATAAAGAATATCTTTGTAGAAGACTTTTAGTAAAATCTCTCTCTTTTTCTTTTTCTTTCTCTGTTGTCAGTATTTATATGAATAAAATGTACGTATGAATAAACCTCATTAAAAATTGGAACACGGTCTCCACAATCTCTACAGTTCAGGTTTTGAATTGACTTGGTTTGGTTTGGTTTTGGTTTTGGTTTGACTAAAAAATCAAGGTTTGATTCATTACTCACAGACTGATATATTAATGGTACCGTCTCAAAATACCTAATTCCTTCTTCAGAAGGAGCTGAGAATCAAATGAACCCATTATTACCAGAACATGAGGATTATTATACCGCATACTATAATATCATAGATAATATAGCTATGTATACATTATACATCCATGTCAAGAGATAAAACATGTCACTTTGATGATTATCAAGACAATAATAATGACAATGTTGGTGGCGATGTTGATATTGAGGTGGATAGGTATGTGTGTGCAAATATTAGTATTCATCAAAGTCAACAAACTACAGGCGGTATATCAAGCATATACAATACACTATGTGTAATGTGTATATTGTACATGGATAGATATCTGAGGGAAAAAACGACTAATATTTTCCTGATATCACCTTTCCATCTATTTATCTGTCCCATCGTGAATCGTAATAGGAAACCGCTTACAAAGACAAGCAAAAACGATATAGGATATGAAACTGTATACTGTATACGTACAACGTACAACGTACAAATTACACATACTCAATATTTCTTTTCTCTTTTACTCCTTTTCATGTATAAACATTCACCATCTATACATAATATATTACAATGTCTATGTATTTTTACAAAGTCAATCCATGCATGAACACTGAACACTGAACACTGAGAATTATGAAAGAGAAGATAAAGTAAAGAAAGAAAGAAAGTGTGGAGGAATGAGTGGAAACATATGAAATGCAAAATGCATATTGAGGAAAAGCTTATTATAAAAAAGCTAAGTAGACTATGCTATGTAAGTATGAAGTATAGATAGAATAGATAGAATAGATATTATAACAATTTTTTCCCTCGATAGAAAAGAGCTTTTGAGATTTTACCAGGTTCTTTTCGTCACCTTTGATAATGCCGTCATTAAAGCGGGCATACGAGGACTGAGGATCGAGGAGCGAGGACACAATTTTTTTTTGGATAGATGTGCAATGTACATTGTACATTGTACATCTAACATACACAGATATAGATAGATAGATAGATAGATACTTGAATTTAATGAACGTGTACATTGTACATTGTACATACACATAATGTACAAATATTATACGTACATAAAATTACTATCAACTATCAACCAGCTTGTACTTTCTTTCTATACATTCTATACATTCTATAGACTCTAGATTCTCGACTCTAGATTCTAGATTCTAGACTTAACTAGGAGAGTGTAAGTGTATAAACCGGTAGATTGTAGATTGTAGCTACATTATTTTTATGATTATAGTTTATAGCCTGGTTCTCAATTCTCAATTCTCAAGTATCCAGTCTCCAGTCTCCAGCATCAAGTACAGAGTACGGCGTACGGCGTGTGGCATATCTATCTATCTATAGACAACCTACTTGTACTTTTTTGATACCCACTCACATAGTGTTAATACTTGAAACTGGAGACTCTAGACTGGAGCTAACAGTAATGCCGTGTACGTTGTATTTAGTTGAAGCTAGAGCTACAGCAGTATTAGTAGTTGTAGTAGTATACCAGTAATAATAATAATGATGGTTGTACTTGCACTAGTACTAATACTAGTCCTAGTACTCGAGAAATTCGGAGGTAGACCTCAATGAAAACACCAGGAGCAGAAGCAGCTTGCTTGCGTATTCTAAAATACACACTGTAATATTATTATGGCCACCGTGTTTCTTCATTTCTCTCACACATACACGAAATACACGAAATATACTCGCTCGTTCCTTATCTTGCCGTCTATTTTCTACTTTCTCCTTTCTCTTTTTCGTCTTTCCTTTTTAACATGCTTGTTTCTTTTCCTAGCTTTCACTCTCTTTCTCTTTGGCGTTCTTTCACTTTCATTTCACTTCTTCGTCTTGCGGTTCCTTCGAACTCCGAGCCTCTGTGTGTGTGTGTGTAAAATGTCAATGTAATGCAAATAATGTTGTATTTGAAATGAAAGTTTGCTCTTTTTCCCTTGCTTAATAATGCAAACATACACTAGACTGCACACTGCACACTGCTCGCTGTACAGTACCCACCGAAAATTGTATCTTGTATCTTGTATCTACCTCCACCGTGCAAGAATACAGAGAGGTATCTATGATACCAAATGTAGTGAGAAGGAACAAGAAGAACAAGATGACGAATATGTACAATAGATCTACATTCTACATTCTACAACCTTTGGAAAGAAATCTTGTATTATATATTATATTATAGATGATAGTGAATAGTACATAGTACATGGTGTAGAGTATAGAGTATTAAGGAGCATTCGCGCGCTCTCTCTGTCTCTTTTCTATCTTCTATCTTTCGTAGTTTTTTTTTCTTTCCTTCTTTGTAAAACTCACTGTTCACTGCTCGTTCGGTGTTTGCAATTCGCTTGCTCGTTTGCTCCCTTACTTTCTCTTTTACTAGGTTCTAGATTCTAGACTGTAAAATGTAGGGTGTAGATTCTATATAGCTAAATACATGCATTGTACGTTGTATGCATTTTATCAGCTAGTCTATTTTGTAGATATATTTAATATATTATACTTTATACACATGCCACACGCACTCTATCTGTATCTGTGTAATCCATGAGACACAGACATCACAATACACAAGACATAGTAAAAAAATATATACAAAGTATAGAGAACAGACATAGAGGATCCAGTTTACAGAACCGAGAACCGAGTACAAAGTACAAAGAGAACATGTAAGAATGAAAGATTCTTTGCCCTGAATAGAAAAATTACCATTTTCTACATTTTCTCCAAGAGCTTATGACTACATAATGTTAGTGAGCTCATTTAAAACCAATGGAGAAAAATGGCTCAAATAACATGGAATTCCGAATCCAGAATCTAGAATCCAGAATTTAGCCTTGTCTTCTTCCTTTTTCTACTCCTCCTCTTCTTCTCCTCCTCAGCCTTTTCTTGTCGTCTCATTCCTCTTTTCATTTTCCTTCTCATTTTCATTCTCGTTCTCGTTTTCTTTCTCTTTCTCTTTTTTCTTCACCCTCCTCTTTCACATTCCCCATTTATCGAATTAATACTAGGAAGAAAAAAAAAGGAAACTAAAATGTAAAGTGTTGAATGGAGAGAGAAAAAAAAATTCCTCATTTTCATTCCCTTGGTTTAATGCTAGATAATAATGGTCATTCTGTTCATGTTTATGTTTCTCTCCATTCTCCATTCTCCATATTTTTCTATTCCGCCTTCTTTCTTCTCTCTTCTCTCTTCTCTGTTTTCTGCTGACGACAGCAACGATAAAAACAGAAACAGAAACTGAGCAAGAATAAGTATAAGAAAATGTTTTAATGTCTTATGTCTGTATCTAAAAATCTACAGTGTAAAAATCCCCAGTTAAGTTGCAAAATTTACACACATACAACATACACGTGTACAATGTACAATGCACGTTGTACATTATACATGGCACATTTTTTTATGTTTGATAACATGATAACTTAACATTCTTGAAATTAAAGACAACATTTCTCTATGGTTACCAAGGATACAGAATACGGATATTTACTGCATATGTAATGTAATAGCAGTAGCTAAGACCTGAGACCTGAGAAGCCAAAACCAACTAAATAGTAAAGAGTAAAGGGTAGAGAAAGTACAGAGTGCACGTTATATATTATTAACAAGTATTTAAGTGATGTGGACGGTGTGGTGTGCGGTGGACGGTGTACGGTGTGTGTGGTGTGGAGCGGTGGACAAGAACGACGGAGGAAAGTAAAAAGTAAAACATAAACGCTTTTACTGTTTACTGTTTACTATTACACATCCTTGTTAAATGTACACAGTTGCTTTTCCACAACTCGGAAACCAACAACCAGTAGTATCCAAAACAAGTCAAGTGTCCTCTCTGGTGTACACGTGTGCTCCGTCTACTTTATACTTTCTACTTTCCACTGTGGACGGTGTACGAATAAAGTTTTCATATACAATTTAGTACAAAAAACATGTACTATGCACTGGGCCCTATGTATAATATATATTTATTTCTACTTACCCGCATCTTTGAAAGCCGTGATGACCATTGTAAATTTATGATCTGATGTTCCGTATGCATCCGAGACAAACTGAAATTACACACAGAGATAAAATATACATGTATTTAGATCCATAATAATCATTTCATTAAAAATGAGTCATGAGTCCAAGTCAGAATATTAATATTATTCAACTTTGAACTGTTGTTTTATATTATGAATAAATTGAATTCACATGTAAAATTATACAGGCACAAACATTAAAATTCACCTTTGTGCCTGTATCTAGTAAATATTTGTATTTTGTATTTAGTAATGAATTACAGTTACACATTACACATACCTTAATTGTCACATGATGACCTCTGGTTGTTATTGGTGCTATTGGCATAAGATAACGACAGCTCAACTATAGAATCAAAGAGAAAAGAAACATTAAAAGCTACTTATCGTTTATTGGTTATACATGTAATGTGTAAAGTGTAACATTTATTATGTATTATGCACGTATGCATTTATGCAGTATAATTAGATGCCGTCACATTAAAGATGTGGTGTAAAATACAGTAGAGACTAGACTAGCGCTAGACATTCGACATTCGGCATTTGATTGATTTTAACTGGTACTGGGCACTGGGTATTGTATTATATTATTAGTGTATCGGAAATCGGATTGGAAATCACTATGATAAATATAAGTATACGAACTGTTGCTACTCGTCTCCATCATAATTATAATAATGATACTCATAAATGGTGATCGCGTGGTCATCGGTTGTCGGCCATCGGCCATCGACCAGCCAGTTAATTACTAATGGGTATTTTTTTCATAATGGATAATGCGAATAGTATTATTTGTGCAACAGTAAAAGCTACCTAATTACTAATTACCCGTGCATTTCTTTGCTGTGGTAGACAACTTTTATGTTAGGAATTTTGATATAACATATAATCTATTAAACACATTGTTATTGATATTCTTTTCATTTATTTATTATTTTCTTACCTCAGCCTGTTGTCCAGAGACCATTTAAACGGATAAAAGATTAAACAAGAAAAGCAAATTAGTACATATTATTCACATAGTCTTTTATAATGTAGTAAATACAAAATACTACCATATTATTATATTATTTCCACAAGAAAAATAAAAACGCTACAGAAATGAATAAAGCAAAACTTTCACTACAAACTTTTTATGCACTTTGGTCGTTCATAGTTCATAGTCGATTTAACATGAAAGGAATCCAAAATCCAAAATGACATACATGAATCACGTATTTATTCCCTCTTAATTTCTCATTTCTAATATTCCTAATACTTTTCCCATAAGCTCAGAGTAGTTTGAAGTTTAAACGTATTTTCGTTCCTCATTATACACGAGTTCTCAGTTTGTTGTAGTATGAAAGAACGAGCTACAAAATTTCAAGATTGAAGATGCATCTGCTCCTGATGAGTAAAAGTCTAATAATATTTGACTTTTCCCACTGAAGGTTGAACAGCTATTTTTACAGCGCGCCGTGTACAATGCGGTACGCTTTATACAACATACAGCATACAACACTCGTAGCACAGGATCAACAATATGGTTTGAATATTGAAGATCCAGAAGCAGATCTAACATCGAGCATCTAGAGTCTAGAGTGGAAACTCGAGGATCCAGGATCCAGGTTCCAGAATCGAGAATCGAGGATCGGGGACAAAGGACAATCTGCCGTAAAGTGATCTTCCTTATTATGAAATCTAGTCATGCTACCTCCTTTGTCCTCCGTCTAACTATAGACAGACAGATAAGCCAAGGCGTTTTCCGTCCTCTGGCTCTCTTTTTTCTTCTCCTGGCTCTTCTTCTTCTTCTCCTTCGTCTTCCTCTTTTTCATCCATTTTCTTTCTCTCTTCTCACCTATTGAATAATAATCAAATCTACCTATAACCTATAATCTCTATCACGTAGCACATAGTACATAGTAAATAGCACATTATAAAGAGTATCTATAGGTATAAAAGGTACATAGTATAACTGGGACTTGTGCTCAATAATTGTATTTATCTGTTGTAGGAATCAAATTAAGCCCTAGGATTCAATTTCAATATGGATGGACAATACGTCCATCCATACATATATAGGTAAGTATTTCTATGAGTTACATGTACTGCGTACACTATATAACATATAATATATAATATAGGTAACTTACATTTTACATTGTACATTGATCTGTGATGAGATATATGAAATGGAATGGAAAAACGGTGGCTGTTAAGTTAATGCCATCGTTTTCACTCCTTCATTCTTGTTACAAGCTACAAGCTAAATACTAAATACTAAATGCTAAATACATGATAGCTAAAGTTAAAATCAGCTTACTCTTTTAACTTTTGAATCTTGAATTCAGTATTTAGTCAGTATTAAATATCCATTATGAAGAAATAACGAGTAAAAGTGTAATCAAATGGAATTCCAATCACTAAGCACTAATCATATTGCCACCTTATTTATTCTTTATTACTTATTATAAAATACATGGGATTCTTAGATTAAAACTGATCCTTATATAGTTATTCTTGTATAATACTCACTGTTTATTATATATTCATTATGCATGAATCACATTATTATTTATTCATTTATCTCAACTAATGACAAAAAGTGTCAATATCATAAATAAGAGTAATAATGTAATTTTCCCGAAAAATGAAACAGTCCTGGGCTATTAAAATATATTTTAAATTATGGTTAAATTTAAATTGAGAGAGATAGAGACAAAATAAAATCGACCGAGGGAGATGGCAGAATAAAAAATCATGTCGTTATTTGAAATATCAAGATTCCGTATTCTATATTCTAGATAGTCCATTCTGATTCTCATGTAACCACATGTATCAAAATACATATATCAAAAGGAGAAAAGAGAGATATGGATGTAAAGAATGCTTCAAAGATTTCAAGCTTTCACATTCCCAATCCAAATCCACATCCAAAATCCAAATGCAAGTCCGAGTCCGATTCTGAGTCCGAGACTGAGTAATCTTACGGTTACAAGAAATCCTCTTTCCGGATTTTACTGTTTACTCCATGAGCTTCTTTTTTTTTACTTCCGTAAAAAACACAGACAAACTGCACACTACACACTACACAAACTGCACACGCTTACTATTTGCGATTAGTCTACAGTTTTTTTGTGTTATTTTCCTTCCCTTTCTCTTCCTTTCTTTTCCTACTTTCTCTGTAGTACATAGTATACATTGTACATAGATACACTTGTTTTTGTTCCTTTTTTTTAGTTCTTTTATTCCATCCAGGTTCTTTTTTTTGTTATTCCTCTTCTTCCTCCTTCCGCTACAAATAAATACTTACCTACATATGTACAAACGAGATACGTGAACAACGTCCAACCTACAATCTAGAACCTGCAATCTCCACACATATTATTATGTAAGTACAATGTACATGTATATGTATGTGAAGTGGCTTATATTAATCTCTGTACTTTTGTTCCTCTCTGCCCACCCAAGCCAAAGAAAACCAATAGCTTACAGCTTTGCATGCAATATAAAATTACTTTGTTCATATTTACGTACGGACGATTTCTTTCACTCTCTCATTCCTTTCTCTCTCCAGCTGTAGTTGTAGCTGTAGCTCTAACTCTGATTCTGACTCTAACTCCTCTTTTTTTCTCTTTTTTTTTTTTACAAATCTCTGTCCTGAATTCACGATAAGAAACAACATGCTCCATGCTCCATTCTCAATCTCAATCTCAATACTCGGTGCTCAATTGTGTTCAAGATTTTTTCCCTCGTAGCTTCTCCTTTTATTGTTCACCTCGTACCTTGTGCCTTATAGCTTGTAACTTGTAGGTTTTTTTTACTTACATGGATTCATGTGGCTTGTAAAAAAACTATGACTCGTCTAGAATAGAAGCTAGGAGCACAAATTACACAGTACAAAATACAAAGTACAAGCATAATATGTCATGTACCATAAACCATAATACATAATATATAATATACCATGGACAATGCACACCATATATTATACATCATACATTGAATAAAAATGTATGAATGCAGACTTGAACATATATATTTTTTGTGTTCTCCCTTAAACATTGTACATTGTACATGATACATAAAAGACATAAAATAAAGTAGAAAATCTCAAGGGATAACAAAAAAAATATGTAAGGGACGTGAAACCAAAACCAAACCAAAAATAGCATGTACAGCATTTGTAGCATTATGAAATGTTTTACCTAATAATTACACTATCATCATAATGCTCCATTTTCCAGGTTTCATGTGCTCGGTTAAAATATATGGAGCATGGAGTATGGAGTATGGAGTTTGGAGTTTGAAGTTTGGAGTCTGGATTATGGAATGGTACGGAATACGGAGCGAATACAAAATACAGAAAATATAAAATACAAACAAGAAGAAAAAAGGTACTTGAGAAATGGGAAAAGAAGGTTAAGAATACATTAGGGAAATTTTAGTGTACGTGTATCCTACCATTATCCTACATTTATTTTATACTTTATACACAAGCTAAAAAATGGGTTTCAAGAAATGTGTTTAACAAACAAATTTACACTTGATAGTCACACGCTCACACAGTCAAGACTCAAGACTTGAGAATCGAGACTCAAGTTTCACATGTACAAACAAAATCTATTCATAAATTTCCTTGAGAGCCTTTCATTTGTATTTATAAGTGGGTAAAACGTTTTTCAAGTTTTTGTACAAACTATATAAAATACACACGTCCAACTCTTTTACCTTTTATCACACATCACATCACATCACATCTTTCTCAATTCTTCCGCACAATCCGTATTCTATTCTACATTCTACATTCTACATGTAAACATAAAAGGCATACACCATAAGCCAAACGTGTGTACACTTTGAATGGCAAATGGCAAGTACAAATAATATATTATGTAAATAGTAAATGGGAGTTTCTGTGATAAATGTATAGATTCCCAAAGTTGATAAAGTCTAGACAAATTTTGGTGGATTTTTGTTGGAAAGAGAAAACATGGAGATCATGTGACTAATGACTATGAACTATTTTATATTTATGACTAGTGCGAAAACGTGGTCTGGTAAAAGTTCGCTAAAGTAAAATAAAATAAAATAAAGTAAAGCACGTCAAAGAAAAAGAAAAAAAAATAATTGTTTACTTACCCGATGACTACCGACGTCATTGGCCGAATCATAAATGAAAAGCCGATCCCCGCACTCCATGTTAAACTCATCAAATCGAATTAGAAAACGCTGTGACACGTATTCTGCATTAAATGTGACGGTACATTCCAAATTTTTGTCGTTCTGAAAATAGAAAAAACAAAAAAGTATTTATTAAACATTAAACAACCATGTACATTTTTTACAAAAAATAACAAGTAGAAAGTGACCATCGTATAATTCTGCTCTTTACCTTGGAGACAATAACGGCAGCGTCAATCTTCCTGTGCATTTTGGTTGGATATTGACCTTTACATAGAGTTGACAGCTCAACTGAAATACAATAAAATACAAGATATAATAAAACAATAGTGTATCATTTCTAAGAGCACCAATTGATCAATACAACTAGTAGTTCGTATTTAGCATTGGTAGAATCTAGAATCGGTAATTTGTTAACAACAGTTGAGTCATACAATAGAAATACTTTTACAGGGTTTTATTACACTTTTACAACCTGCATCTTGCTTCAGTTACTCTTTTGTTTACAACAGCAATATAATGTATATGTGAATGAGAAGAAAGAATGTAGAATGGACTACTAGGGAAAGTGCAGTTTTGCACAATGCACAAACATACTATT
This sequence comes from Sminthurinus signatus, assembly GCA_019776565.1. Taxonomy (NCBI): domain Eukaryota; kingdom Metazoa; phylum Arthropoda; class Collembola; order Symphypleona; family Katiannidae; genus Sminthurinus; species Sminthurinus signatus. The sequence goes on from JABASP010000483.1 coordinate 45,035, forward strand.
TCTCTCACCAGAGATATCTTACAATGATTCACACACACACATGCACATGAAATAAAAAAAACGAGAGAAAGAACACGTGAGAAAGAGAGGCTCTTTATTTCTTTTCTCTTTTTCTCTGGAGTGTAGAATGTACAGAGTGAAGAAAAACAGAGCAATGAAAAAAGAATCATTGCACTCTCACACACTTGTATAATATACATGCAGACTCAGAACTCAGAGAGAGAAAAAAGAGAGAATGGAGAATCAAAGGAGACATGGTTTCTTTTCTAATAGAATAAAAAATAGTATCTTCCGGTTCCTACATCAGTCGTAAATAATATTCAATAATTCGATATTTTTGAGATGAATAGAAATTCAAAATAATAATAATAATAATTGGAAACCCAAATAAAATATACTAAAGAACCCCCTAAAATTGACAAGTGTCCTTGTGCCTGACAAGTGGTTGCTATGACATTTGTTCTCTATATATTTCTGTATTGGGATCATCTATACTTAAAGGCAAGTTGTTTCCATGACAACAGACTGGACAGAGTCCAGTTCGATAGCTTTTTAAGAGTATATAAGCAGGAACGAAGGAGTTGGATTTAATCTTCTAAAAAACGGCAAAGGTAGAATGTAGAAATGCCCAATTTCTTTGTATAAAATTACTTGCTATTTCTTCACAATTGTACATTGTACAATGTACATACTACATACTAAATGTATACGGGTAAAAAAGAATGTCATTGTGTTTGTCTGAATTCTAAAATACTTTGAATTGTAGCAAAGTAGTGAGGGTTTCCTGGTTGAGAGTTTTAAGAGTAGTAGAATAAGTAGTAGTGGTACGAGCTACAAATCCCCAATGGTTCATTGTGTGATGATGTGAAGTTCACAAAAAATACATTCATATACGGACTGAATGTGAGTGTGCATATTTTTTATGCACATCATATGCCGTGTGCCGTGTGATATAACATATATATCCCCAACTTTGTTGCAATATTGGAGAGAGTATAATAATATATGGTATGTGTGTGTAGTGTGTAGTAGCATCGTTTACATACAGACACATGAAAATGAACATTGGAAAGAAAGGGTAAGAGAAAATAATAATATACAGATACAGTTGAAGGCTCCCTTTCCTCTCTCCTGCGAGTAACTATGTAGAATGTAGTGCCCATTTACTATTCACGTATACAGTATATAGTATAGAAGGTACGAGATAGTAGTAGTATCTATGGGCACGAGTGCAGAAAATAATAATACCTACTCCAAACTCCATAGTCCATACAACTATACACAGTTTGAATTGGAAATTACATTCGGGAATAATAATTTGTTCGCGCACTCACTCTTTCTCCCATTTCTAGTTTCTAGTTCCTATCCTGAATTTATACACAAAATACACTACTTGAATGTAATGGCTATGAAATAATGTTTTGTAAGGGATTAAAGCTCTAGTTGATTAATAAATATGGAATAGTGACCAGGGAATATCCTTTTTTTCCTCTTTCAAATGCTAACCTGTTGTATATTCCTTTTTTTATAGATGCAATGAATTGAGATTTCCAGTTCCAAGAGAGAACAGAGAGAGACAAACACTTGACTCTTTTGTCATTTGATAATAATAATAATAACTATTATTACTACTAGTATTAAATCTAAAATTTTAACGATAAATTGATGTAAAAGGAAAATAGAAAAGAGACTTCAAATATACAAATATCTATGAAATGAAGAGATTGAAGAGAAAGTATAATAAAACCATGTAAATGCTTCATATACTTCATACTACTTGTCCTATGCAATATTGAATATGTAAAATTCATGAAAATAGGTACTTTTGGAAATTAAATCAGGCTCAAGAGACCACTTACAAGCCAAGTACCAAAAGTACAAAGTATATAGGAATAAGAATTTTTCCCTGTATTCAAATTACAGTCGACACAAAATACACAATAATATTTCGTTTTACAACTAAATGTGTGTTTGAATAACATTTAAAAGAGCATTTTGTTATAGTTATACAAAAAGCTCTCATGCATTTGATATTTTACAAGTATAATTTATACTTTTTACTTCTTAGTAATAATAATAAACCATTAGTAGTAATCACATGATAATAATAATGATAATAATAATAAATAAGGCTTACATGTTTCCGATTTGGCTATCGTCGTCTGGATGCCGAGTAGGCAGGTGAAAATAAAAATGTGTAAGGTCATCCAGGTGACCGAAGGTGGTTTCATCATCATCACCATGGTGATGATTATGATGAACCTCCTCTGTCACACTAGCACTTTGTACAATGACAGTAGCAGTAACATTAATTTTAATTAACTAAATAATCACACTTTACTCCTTCTACTGTGGTTATTTCATTTTTTTATTTTTATTATAATATTAAAAGTATCACTATCACTATTATTATTTTTTACTATTATTATTATTGTTGTTATTATCTGACAGTAGAGTTGTGTCAGTTGAAATCCAATTTTGATTGTATATCTTGTACATATTTTATTTTATTTTTAAAGTTAGAATGATGGGATTAAGAATGAAGATGATGGATGGATCAACGGAAATGAAGAAAAAAAGGTTTTTTTCCCCTCCTTTGTAGTAAATAATACTAATAATATTATTGATGTTTGATGTTGTTGCCGGTAAAAGGTAAATACACAAACACACTATGAATATCCACAGTATGTGAATGGTTTGTATTTTGTATGTAGAGTTTGAATTTACACTTACATTTTTTTTTATCGTTTAATCTTTGAATTCTTGAATGCTTTTCTTTTTTATACCACTAACACTAACCACAACCACCCTCATCATCATCATTATTATTATCATCATCTTTCTTTCCTTTTCTCCACATTCGGATATGGATATGACATGGAAATGCCACACAATTTGATTCTTCTTTTTCTTCTTGTCTTATTTATAAAAAGATGCATATTGACACGAAAAAAAGAAACATACGGAAGCACACACAAAGATTGAAAGATAGATATAAATTGTAGTAGTAGGTGTATGTGAGAGTATATAGAGACACTAGTAGAAATAATAATAATAATATTATTATTATTTACATAATATTCTCACAAGTAAGCATTTGATATATCCACATGTGTGTAGTGTGTACACTGAAGAAAAAAAACACAAGAGACACGATTCACAGCTCGTACATCAATTTTCAGAATGGAATAGCATCAGAATACAGAATATCTGGTACACCACGTTATTTCCTGAAAAAATTCACTTTCTCACTCCTTTTCCGCTCCCTGCAGACAATCACGTTTTTCCGGTGGTTCTGGCTCTTCTCCATTTTTTTTTCTTGATCCTGTCACACAATTCCCACACTTTTTATATCCCCACACAAAAAACAACAACAAACAGATGCATACACAGACACACACCAAAAGACGTTGTTATACAAAAATATCAATATCGTCCACCATCCACAATCCACAGCCAAAAGACCAAAGAGGAGAGTCAGTCAGTCAACCAGTTTCAGCCAAAAAACCCCAAAATTGCCCTGAAAATCAAAAAAAAGAACCATACATCATTTATTTTCAAAATACACAAGACAAAATACATGTGTATAACATATTTTGTGAAGACATATCTAAAATGGACAATATTACAAACAAAATACATCATGATATCTTTGCAATTGTCACAAAGTCAAAAAGATATTTATTTATACTTGAATAAAATTTCAAATCCTGTCCTTATTTATTTTTATTACCTTAATTTAATTTTAATCAAAAAAAGAATATTAGTAATATTAATAATAACAATAAATAATGTTGTGCTAACAAAATTTAACAAAAATTCTTTCTTTTTGAACAACTTTAAACAAGACTAGATTTTATTAAAAATTATTATTTATTATATAAAATCATCCTGCTCTTTTATAATTGAATACAGATTAAATGAACAACAATACAGAATTTGATCATGAAATGTTTGACTGGTTTTTAAAAATACATTACACCGTTAACTTTTCTACAAATTTTAATTGTGAATCAAAAACTAACAGTCTTTTGTCACGATATTGATGTAGATTTTTTTTAACAAAGCCTTACTTAAAAATTTTAAACGTGTCACTAAAATAAAATTATTATGAAATCACTGCTATAAAATATCAAACAAAATCTAAACTCTAAACACACAATTTAGAAATATTGTTTTGTTTTGATTGACTTTCTCCCGTGTTCACATATCTCCGCCAAAATCCAAAATCCATCGATTTTTCTACTTTCTCTTTTTAGATTTTTCATTTTTCAGTCTTCACAAATCTTGGAATCTACAGTTATTTTAATTTTAGTTTTTTATCACAGGAATATTTTAAAAACTTTTATGTATAAATAAAACAAATGTAAAAGAATTGATAGGCATTTTGAAAATATAAAATATTTTTTACCTGATTTTTTTAAGAATATGAAAATGAATCTCCAAAATTCTAGACCACCAAATTATTTCTATTGATTTGCGTATTTTTATTTTTCTTTGAATCTCTTCCTATGTCAATATTATTATTATTATTTATAATAATTACTTTCCTCAGTTATTTTAATACAGGAACAAAAATATTATTAATTTTTTATTTATTTCAGGAGGAAATGAATGGCTAAAAACAAAATTCACACTCCACTGTTAAATACAATATATTGTAGTTTGTAGTTTGTATAAATGAAAGAGTCACATTTTTATTTATTTATTTTTTATTTTATTCGAGCTTCGAGATTCGAGATTTGAGAGAAGAGGGGAAAAAACAAACTGTGTGCTATGTGCTCGTACCACTCACTGGAAGCACTCACTGTACTCTTCTGTTCTGCTAGTTCTCCTGGTTTTAGGTTCTAGGTTCTAAGTTCCAGGATAAAAAAAATCCTACTACAGTTTACACCAGACGAGAACCAACTATGTTATGGGACTAAGTGTATGCGCCATCCTCGAGTATATATATATACTATATACACTATACACACATAAAGACAGAGAGAGAGAGAAAGGAAGACAGAAAGCGACCGAAAGAGACAGAGAGGGAGAAAGAGAGATAGATGGGGAGAATAATATGAAATAGAAAGGAGGCAGAATATACTATAGAAAATAGAGAATAGGGAAAAGAGTAGATAGTGAGAGAACAGTAAAGTTTCTACTTGTATTTCCATGTATTATGCATCTATACATAATATTTCTGTCTCAAATAAAACATATTATGTATGCATATTTCCATACATGCACATTGTAGTTATATTATATATCTATGCATAATGTCACTCTGTCCTGTCCACGTACAATGCATATTATACATTGTATTTTATACTTTATACACTAGTCCAATTCTTTTGTGTCACTGGCGGAAATAAATGGTGAACTCAACTCTAGATTCTAGATGCTACATTTTAGATTGGCATGCATATTTATAGATATATATACTACTTTGAAAATTTGAGTGTAACAATCCAAATCCAAATCCATGTTCAACTCACATTCAAAGAACACAACTGAAACTAACTACAACTACAAAACCATTTCCATTCCACCTTCCCAACACACACATATGCACTTTTCATTAATTTTATTCACACTTTCCTCGTTCAATTGTCAATCTAGAAACTAGGATCTAGCATCTAGATTGTCGAATGTAGAGAAACATTATTATTATTAGTATTAGTATTTTCCCCAGTTCAATCCTGTTCAGTTTAGTTCAGGAGCAGCAGAAGGGTTTATTTATTTCTTGTATAAATCCAATTGAATATCTTTTTGACATGCTACTGTGTAGAGTGTAGATACTAGACACTAGACACTAGAAACTAGAAAGGAGATACAAAAGGTACTAGAAACTGTCTAGTGTGTCTAGTATCTTGTATCCTGTATATCTACAGTATTATCTAGTCCATGTATCTATAATCTATAATACAGTCGTTACTTTTCTGGAACTGGACAAATGGCTTAAATACAAATTCAAATTCTTTTTTTTCTCCTTATACTATTTTTATTATCTTTTATCACCACCGCTATTTTTGATGGCACTAAATTTCAAGTACACACGTGTACTCACTTGGACACAATACTCAATACAATAATAATGCAGTTCTTTTTATTTTTTAACTGCAAAATCATTAATGAACACCGTTTAACTTTTACGCTTTACCTTTTACACTCATTTCACTATCATTCATTTCACGTTTAAAAATCTTCATGTTTCTGTACACAAAGTCATCTCCTATTGCAAAATCGAAATCGAAATCATAGTAAAAGAATGTTAGCATCTATTTCGGACAACTCTTGTCCAAAGTCTAGCAAAGTCTGGTATCTACAAGCATTTGAAGAGAATGGAGAATAGAACCTTTTTTTGTGGAACCATACTATTTTAAATGTTCCTGAAGAAGTTGGACTTGGACTTGGAGTTTGAATTGGAGTCCACTGCTATGGATAGTTGGGAATTTAAACTGGTGCTTGGAAGATTGACTGGAACTGGAACTGGTACTGTGACTACGACTATGACTAAAAGAACCAAGAACCAAGCCAAGCCATTTCAAATTCCAAACCAATCCAAGCCAACCCAAGCCAAAGTTTCCTGGTTCTACATTCTACATTCTAGATATAATAAAGAATATGGAACATGTATAATATAATATATAATATATAGGAAAATATAAACTATAAAATATATCGAAAAGCTGGTTATTGACTATATATACTGTTTTCTGTGCATATGTGGATATCTGTAATCTACATTCTACATTCTACACTGTACATTAGAGAGCCTTAAAAAAACACGATTTGAGAAATCTTAAGCCAGGAACCCGTCATATCGTTCCTTTTGGAGCAGAAACCCACCTCTGAAAATATTTTTCCATTTGGTTAAGGTTTAGAGGT